>SZWC01013266.1:45446-67933 GCA_023375785.1 Penium margaritaceum | reverse complement strand
GCGTGGAAGACGCCACAAGAGGTGTGGAGCGGGAGGAAGCCGGCGGTGGGTCACCTCCGCACGTTTGGTTGTGTTGCACATGCAATGGTGCAGGCACGTGAGGGACGGAGCAAGCTGGACCCGCGTACCCGCCGGTGTATTTTCCTTGGATATGAGAGCGGAAGCAAGGCGTATCGGCTCTTTGACCCAAGGAGGCAGCAGATTGTGCGGAGCCGCGACGTCACATTCGACGAGAAAAGCCGTTGGACAGACAAGGAGGCAGGTCTCTCCAAGAGGGGGGAGTGGATGCCACTCCTTGAGGGGGAGATGCCGGAGGACGTGAATGAGGGTGACGTCCTCGCAGCAGCACCAGCCGGAGATGATCACCCGTGGAATGGGCAAACGGCACAATTTGTTCCGGCCAGTTCGGATGAGGAATCCGAAGCACCGGAGATGGACGTGGAGGCGGGGAGTCGACCGATGTCTCCAAGGTCTCCAAGAGAGGGGGAGCAGGTGCTAGGAGAGGATGGCGCCAAAAGGGGACAGCAACAACAACAACCGCCTCAAGAGCCCCGCACGAGCAGCCGTGTGCGAAGAAGGACAAAAAGATATGATGCCGACAAGGGCATTTGGACTGGGTTCGCGCAAGAGGAGCCTCAAGGAGGCACTGCACAAGAAGGATGGGGCTGAGTGGGAGGGAGCAATAAAATGTAAGCTCGCCTCCCATGAGGAGAGAGTCTCCTCAGTTATAGGTTGAGCATGGACGACTGCCATGGGTGATGCGCAAGGGGGAGATTGTTGGAATGATGCTCCTCACCATGGCAGGAGTGACTCTAAAAAGGAACACCAATAAGACAAGCCTTAGTGGCTTAGTGGTTAATGGTGTCCACCTCTAGAGGCAGGGGCCCGGGTTCAAGTCCCACAAGATGAAATTCTTCCCTGCCTCAAGGGAGGTGGAAAATAGATGCCAGGAAGCTAGCTCAACCTCTAGAGTTCCTCTTTAAGTTTCTAGAAGGCCAGGTGAGGGTCCAGGAAGGTGGCACACCTTCTAGAAGGGGTGACTTGTCCTACAAGGCATCTAGAGGTGTCTTGGTCTTCTGGACACCTTCCCTCCTACTAGAAGCAAGCTGAGGAATCTAGGAAGGGGCAGAAGCTTCTAGAGGAGGGAAGGGATGCCTTCCTAGGTGGGAAAAGGACAGCCTACCAAGGNAGTGGCTTAGTGGTTAATGGTGTCCACCTCTAGAGGCAGGGGCCCGGGTTCAAGTCCCACAAGATGAAATTCTGCCCTGCCTCAAGGGAGGTGGAAAATAGATGCCAGGAAGCTAGCTCAACCTCTAGAGTTCCTCTTTAAGTTTCTAGAAGGCCAGGTGAGGGTCCAGGAAGGTGGCACACCTTCTAGAAGGGGTGACTTGTCCTACAAGGCATCTAGAGGTGTCTTGGTCTTCTGGACACCTTCCCTCCTACTAGAAGCAAGCTGAGGAATCTAGGAAGGGGCAGAAGCTTCTAGAGGAGGGAAGGGATGCCTTCCTAGGTGGGAAAAGGACAGCCTACCAAGGAGCACTCTAGAAGCCATAGAATCTGCTAGGAAGCTCCAAATCTGGCATGCTTTGGTGTTCTGGAAAGCTTAGACCAATGGCTATAAAATGCCACTGCTTGTGAGCCTTGATCAAGTGTTAATTCCCATCCAATTGAGGCCAAAACTATTGCCTCACTCTCTGACCAGATTTTGCCATCCTTGGAACCAGTTGCCTCCATAGTTTCAGTCTCTCCAAAAACAGTTGGTGGTGTGAAACAGCCACTGCTAGGGACCCTCCAGGGTGCACACTCACCCTCAAGCCAACATGAACATGCTCAGAGAGTTTTGACAATGGATGGGACTAATTTGAAGAATGAGCAAGAACACGTACTTTTCATCGGTTTGCTTTTCTTTCATGACAACAACACATATCCCATGTCATGAGGTATGGTACAGGGAGAGAACGAGGAGAACAATGAGTAGATTTTCTTCTAATTTGCCCTCACCTATCCAACTACTACGCATGATTGTACCACTGTCATGTCAGATTGTGAAAAATGGCTTGTGAATGTTGTGGGCGTAATACCATCTTGTACACGTCACACCTCCTATGCCTACAACCTATGGCACGGTGTGCAAACAAAGCTTGGAAATCGGACTAGATCTTGGTTCCGTGGCCTTGCACACACTCTCACGGAGGTCAGATGGTAGCGCTGTAAGGACCATTTGAAGAACGCCTATCACAGGGGGGGTGTCTACTTGTCCGACGCAATCAACAAGGGAGGCATATCAAGGAACTGGTGGGCACAACTGTACTGAACTATCGACTGCAAAGAACACACAACATAAAATACCACAGATTCTCTCAGTTCATGTAGTGTCGAGTTTCGTAAACTATTCCATTTCTACTTCTTTGTCTCACTATACACATGGATGCACCACCTTCCTACAGATAGGTGTAATCTCAGTAACTCAGATGAATGGCACACTCACTCCGATTTCTAAGACGTGCCTTAGGAACAAGTTGGTGCACAATCCTGGCTGCGATGTTCAAGAGGAAGGTCCAAAACAACGTCATAGTGGCACGCCCCAACATCAGGGAGCTATGTGTGAACATGCAAGAGCCCTCATGAGGGTTGGGACATAAAAGGAAAGGAGCCAACCATGTGTGGATGCATGCACACTCATCTATTCCAAGGGCAAGAACCTAGTGCCGCTGTGCAACGCCGGCCACATGCACATGGCTTAGAGAAGGGCGTACAACAACCCATGCCCCGGGTCAATCCTAAATCCTTACTCCTCCGAAAAGTGAGCATGACTTGTGGCATCAACCTGGCCCAAAAGCAAGGATGAGGTTGTGTAATTTGACCACAAAGATAGTACGCACAGGAACTACTTCGGTCCCCACTTTGGGGTGAAGGACTCAACCGGAAACAAGTGCACAAACAAGCTCGGCGGGACCTGGAGCTCAAGCAATAGAAAGTGTTATATGCCTTTGACCTCGTCGTGCTGACAAAGTAGTGAGGGCAGAGACACAAGACGGTCATTCTATCACTTTTGTAGTGACCGGTCTACGTGGTACTACTTCATCGAATCCTGTCAGTTATTCACAAAAGTTTACTTGCCAGTTCTCTTGCAGTCCTGGACCTAAGATGGGACTCGACTAGATCATCACAGTCTGTCAACAAGTGCTACAACAACAAGATAAGCAACTAGAGTCACAGCCACTGTTGTGGACCATGCATCAAGAACAGTAGTTGCAGGAGCAGTAGATAATGGGTATGACCCTGCATCTGTGGGCCACGGATCTACTCATGAAGAGATCTACAACCCAGAGATGTATCGTATGCCAGACTCAAAGGGAAAAGAGGAAGATGATGACGGAATAAATAACCCATGACAATAGAGGGAGTGAAAATAGCATGATGTAGTGGAGCAACAACAGGCAATGGTGCTTGACAAATTTTATAAAAAAATAACCCCATAGTGGGACGACAACCTAGAAGTCGAGTAATGGATACATCATTTTTCTTCATCATGTTATCTTTTCTCCACACCGTACACTTATCCGATTGCGTTTATGTGATGTGTTCTCATGAGAAGCAGATGATGTCCGGGGAAGAAGTTCATGCAAGCCATGGAGATAGTTTCATGTAAATAATTGCCAGCTCTTACCCATAGTTGACAAGTGATGGTGGATATTGAATGATACAACATGTTTCAAGGAAGGGGGGGTCATGTCAAATGTGGCCCATCGATGAATGTCAAAATCTCTCAGCACCGTCCACGATGGATTATGAGAGGATTCCCATGCTTTTTGTCCACAACATCCATTGAATCCATTATTAAAAGACTATGATCCTTTGTATGCCATTTTGGTTGCTGCATGCTAAGAAAATGGAAAAATAATATGTTTCCAAGAAAAATTCAGTATGAAAGAGAGTCCTATTACGATGAGAAGTCCCATGGTTTACGTCTAGCATTATGTAAAGCAACACTTCTAATTCATTCTTATACCTCTTTGTAATTTGTTCCTTTGCTCCGATCGGACTTGCACAAGACATAGTTTGACCTAAGATGCCCTTATGGACTAATGCATTGTCAATATCATCCAAGATGTTCTCACAATTTTCATAGCTGGAGCTGGCTTCACGTATTTGCTAAAGAAAATTGGAGCAGCAAGGCATCCAACCCACATTGTCAAGTTATACATGTTTCCATGTCCGGATGGCCACAACCTTGATAACAGTGGTACCAAGGACACACATTGCAACATCGTTTGTGATGTGGCTGACGATGACTGTTCACTACACTGATGAAGAAGAATGAGCATGTACAAAGAGTGATGATTTTAGTTGTGTGTATTTACTCACTTCCTCATAGAGTGAAACAATGGGTTATGAACTGCACACTTGCACATTTAATTAGACTTCTTTTATTGTGATACACTGTGAAAAAATGTGGAGCTCTTTAAACAATATATGTATGAACACCCAATGATCGTTTGTTTCGAGTACACCTCGGATATGTTTTTGCACTCATGTAAAAAAACATTGTTAAAAACACGGGAACATTGTTACAAAAATCACTTTAATTATGCAATGCCATGTTGAACAACTTCATAATAACAGATCGGAAACTTATCTTCATATTAACAAACATATACCATTGACAATGTCTTTAACACTTGCATTTTTAGCCTTCCATGGTTCCTAGGTCTCGGCACAATTGTTTGTCCATGTGATGGAAAATAATTCCTACCTATCCAGCACATCATCACACCGAGCGCGACGTAGGTGGTTCATAGGGATGAGGTGCGGTATAGTAGACGATTAGAGCAATTAAAAGAATGGATAACTCGTATTAAGCAGTAATATACGTTGATGACAAGTGTCGAATAATTCCAAGCACATATATAAAATGACGAGAGTCACAATGAGGCATATGTTGGGTGCTTGGTGCTCGAGCCGAGCGACGTGTGCGAGTTTGTGCCGTGACTGGCTGTTTTAAGAAACTTAGTCGAGATGTTGTGCAGCTTCGAGAAAATCAAGGCACGGTTTTATAAAAGTCTAGCGCAGTCAACAAGTTGACCGATCAGTAGAAAAACTTCAAAACACTTTGCAATGCTTCTGTCCACCATTATTTAAAGTGATTGAAGTTGTTAGAACCCTCACAACAGAGCGCTAGAGGTCAGGACAGGTGGCTAAAATTCCCTTGGCTGATTAGCATAAAAATTGTGAGGTCGACGCACGGTGGGCTATAAAAAGGACATAAATTTCCACTTTCAGAGTTCAGGGAATTGTGTCGGTCAAGGACGTAATACTTCCCTCCCTTTTCGCTGCGGCGCTCCGGTGCGTGGGCAGAAGTAGGCCGGTGACACCGGTAGTAGTCGTGGATCAAATGATTGACATCCCGGAGGTTGTCGCAGGGCTCCAAGATGTTGTGTATAGCGTCGTAGCCATGCTACTTGACCACATACTTGGTCACTCTTCAATTTCATCAATGTCTGAAAATTTCTTGAATCACGTACTCCATATCCTTGTCCACTTGAATAGGTGGTGAAGGTGTCTTATCTCTGCCGGGGAAGTTTCCGCTAGGGTCCTAGTAATGTTTCACCTTGTTGGTGTAGAAGACAAGGTCGATAGCCATGCTGTCAGGTACGCAAAGGCAAGTGGCGACATGGGTTTGTATTCGCTCAATCTCAAATTGTCCCAACCACCGGGGTTTGAGCTTCGTGTAGTCATGTCCTTGGAGTTTGATGTTCGTTTAGATGAGAGGGACACAGTTACAAATGTTCAACACACAATCACTGCAATATCAGTTGGCCACTCGCTTCATGGTAGCTAGGGTCTTCGTGAGGGATTTTATATTCTTCCTCCCAAACACAAGAGCAATCCCTGCGGTGGGAGTCGACCGCGGGAATGTTACTCTGACTTTACGGTCCTGCCGGTGTGGCAGGAAGCTTGCCATGGACCACTTCAAACAGAATTTTACCTATTGTAGTAGAAGTGCTGGAGTTGTATGCAATTCCGACGGTCGGTAGTTTGGCTATCCAATCTGTGTTGTGCATATTACATAAAGTGCGGAGAACTTCATCAGTCGACTGGTTGGTCCGCTCACTTTGTCCGTTGGTTTGAGGATGTAACGCAGTTCATAGTTGGATCCGACTGTCGTAACACGACATTAGTTTAAGCCTGAAACGGCTTGTGAAATAGCCGTTCCTATCGTTCCTAATATTATATGGCATGTCGTACAACCATACTATTTGGTTTAAGAATAGCTGCGTTGTTCCTTCTATGATGATGGTGGTTGTTGTCAAGATGAAGTGTGAAATTTTTGATAATCTGTCAACCACCACAAGGGTGGCGTTGTAACCCTTGGGAGTGGCGGGAAATCTTGTCACAAAGCCCATTCCAATATCGTCCAAAAGCTCCTTTGGAGCAGGGAGGGATTGGAGTAGTCTTGATGGTCTCGTGTGTCGAGATTTTTTGCCATTGACGATGTCGCATGATTTTTAAAAGGCTCTCACATTGGTCTGCATCATGTCACACCAGTAGTACTTCGCCAGCTTCTTGACCATCTTGATCCTTGCCGAATGATCCACCTAGACCGGTGCTGTTGCATTCCTCCGATAGTATTTTTCATAGTTCCTCGTTTGGTGGTACAACAACCTAGCGAGTAAATCATCGTCGCCAGCAGGGTCGTCAAACCAGATCTGGGTTTTTTTTTAACCCGTTTAACTCCTCACAGCCTTTTGCGAACAACCTCATGAGGTACACGTCTCGTCCGATGAGTAACGTGTTCATCTCCACCATCAGATATGGTTGCCGAATCATAGCATTAGTTTTTCTAGGTGGGTACTTGTTGTCCTAGTCGAAATTGGACTCGAGGAACTCCATCCATTGAGTTTATCAACGGCTAAGATTTGGATGCGTCTTGAGGTATTTTGGTGGTGTTGACTGGTGCGGACAATGCATCACCGGCATTCCAAGTAGCATAGCCACATTTTGAATGCGTATATAATTGCAAGCATTTCTTTCTCGCACACCACGTAATTGAGTTGTGGGCCCCGTAACTTTTGCGACATGTATGCGGCTGGTTGTTCTCCACTACCATTGTCTTAGAGGAGAACGGCGCCGATTCCTCGATCAGACGGATCGGTGGCCATGATGTTGTCCACTGTTGGACCCGCCAATTGTAGTGTTGATGCCAAGGTAGGAGCGTTTTTCAAAGAGTTCAACGCTCCTTGTTTCCCATCCTCTCAATTCTACTCGGTGGTTTTACGAGTGAGATCAGAAAGAGGCACTGGCACTTTACAGTAGTCTGTTACGAATCGGTGGTAGGAGTTGGAGAAACCTAAAAACAATTGGATGTCTTGAACATTGGTCGGCCAATCAGCGACAACTTCCACCTGATTCAGGTCCATGCTGATCCGACTCGCGCCGATGATGTGGTCCATAAACTTGATCTAACAGCGACAAAAGTCACATGTCGAGAATGTTCAAAATCGGCTGACCCTCCCCCCCAAAAAGGTTAAAGTGTATTGGTGAAGAGTATCTGGTCAGTGTCTTTGGTTTGGACGCGGTCGCGTTGTTCGCGTCTGCGCAGAACAACGTGGAGTGCCGCGAGCAGCCATCGCGGTCGCGTCGATGCGGAACGCGTCGGGGTGTCGCGAGCTGCCCGGGCACCTCCGTCGACGTGTTCCGCGATCACTGCAGGGCCGCCGCGTCTGTCGACCGCGGAGTCACAGCGGAGCTGCCACGAACTCGCAACAACGGATCCACCGCGGAGCACCGCTGGTGTGTTCCAAAACCGCCACGGAGAAGTTCGAGCAGCCGCGGATCCTCCGCGGAGCACCACGGATCTGCTGCGGCACTGTCATGGCGGAGTGACGGGTTCGGAACGCCGCGTGCGACCGCGGTGGATCCGCGACACTCCCGGTGCGTTCCGTTGCGGTCGTGGAGCTGCCACGTCCGTTGAGCCGCGGAGCACCGTGGAGTGGTTGCTGCTACCGCAGAATGGTCGACGCAGAGCTGTAAAAAACTCGTCGCAGAGTTCTTTAAAAAAACGGTCGGAACGGTGGTGGGTCCTCCCAGGACCTTTCGCCGAGACAGGGGGCACTACTGCTGCTGCTCCTCAAGGCAACGGCTGCGGTCGCTCACTGCTACTACGGTTGCTGCGCCTCTGCTCCGCAGCTGTGCGAGCACTCGCTCGCCGCTCTGATACCATGACAGGCAGCTTCCTAGCACTGCTGTCACTGGCGTGGTAGTACAAGCCAGCCAGCTAACTCACTAGCACACACAGGTGGAGGTGAGAACAGCAAGGGGTTGGCTAGGGACACAAACACAAGTGTCAGAAGCTGCAAATATTGAAATATGCAGAGAGAGATGACAACTGAGGTCTCGGCAACCTAAATAGTGTCAGAGACCTAGTGCACACACACGCGGCGCACACGGGCGCTATTTTCTTAGCAAGACAAAACAGTGGAAAAAACACAGTTTTGGACATAAATTCCTGCAGACATGTTAGAATGACAAGCCGTTTGAACCATAACGGCCGCATCGACAAGATCGACAGTCCTGATAGGCTGCACGCCTATGTGCTACGATACAGCACGAATCTAGAAACTACGGAAGTCTCCTGGGCGCTCGTCGTCGCCGGCCGCGAGTTGTCTGCAACCGTCGCCAGTCTCAGGGATCTGCACGTGAATGGACATGAGCCGAGGGGTCACCGTAAGCTGTGTACGACACACACAACAATAGTGGTCGACGACTACACAAGGAGCACATGGATGGAGTTGCACAAGCAACATGTTCTTGCTGAGCAGCACTGCGGTTTCATGGCTTAGTGCAAAGTAGTGATGCATTGCGCGTAGCTCGTCAAAGGTAGAGTATGTCACAATAGGGATTAGGGCTACACAAACGATGTGGTTGTAACGCTTGTGTTGTGTCATGAGTTGCGTCCGTCAGTGCGTGCTATCACTCTGAGCGATGACAACAGGAGTCATCTTGCCATTGCAGAGAACTCTGGTGTGTTTGATGCACATATGACGCACATTGTTGTTTAGCACCACGTTGTGCGTAACTTAATGGAGCAACTAGTGATATGCAGGGCGGATGCCGGTATTACCGGTACCGCGGTATACTGCTTTTTTGTACCGCGGTATTGTAGTACCGCGGTACGGTATTTTTTTTCACGGTACCGGTACGGTATCGTTACTGACCTGACAGGATACCCCTCTACTGTACCGCGGTACAGTAACGCGGTAGTGAGAAAGTGAAAGAATTTTTTTGAGAAGTAATGGTAACGCACTACAACTACGTGGTAGTGCGGATGAGTGTGCGTTCGAAAGCTCGCAACGGTAAGACGCTGCGACGTACGACTTCGCCCCCCACATTTGAAATTTCAAAAGGGCGAATATATCCGAGATGCAGTGAATGTGCCTCGCACCCACCCTGAATGTCGAGCGAAAATCTTGACGAAAGCAGGTACCTGTTTTGATACCGGATGTCTAACCAATGTCGAGGATGCGTTTAAATTTCTGGTTTATGCCGCGTTCCGATCGCATCTATATCGACGACTGCTACCCTTGTAATCGACTATCCTATATGCCGATCGATAAGCAGTTGCGAGTGAAAGCGAACCGATGCGGGTGCGGACCCGCATCGTTGTGTCCGTGTCATCAGATTTAATGGTTATCGAAACTAAGGTCGCACGTGAACGGATAAGACGCAGCCACCATGGATCCTACTTCTTACTTCGCTTCCTGTCAGTTGGTTTTATGATGACATCCTGACATTTTTTTCGACGAGTTCATGCCAATCCAGCTTCGTAAACAGCGCAGTTCATTTGTCGAGTATCCGTCCGAATTGCTTGTGGTTCGTCGAGCTTGAAGTGCTAGTTCTGAGCGAATTTTTAGATATCCACCTGCGCACATAGCAGTCACACAGACAATGCGACTATTTGCCTGGAGCCGAGTACCTTCTTCTCGACTATTCGCCAAGACGCTAAAGAACAGGACCTATTCCTTTTGGCTGCCACCATGGCCACGAGTCGTCAAAGATAGGCATTCGATAGAATGGCGCTTCCAAACCCGGGATTTCCGCTTCACGAGGACCTACTTGAGCATCAAGGACAAACGACAAAAGGCGGTCGTGACCTCGCGTCAAAAGTGGGGTCGAAACAGGCACCTCTAGTAAATTTATCCATTTCAAAATTCAAAAAGCAAAGTCCTAGGGACAGACCAAGGACATGGACGTTTGACCGAAATAAGACACTAAGAAAATACCAGGGCTTTTGGACGGACAGGTCCAAAATTCCAAGGCTGAAAATTATTGTCAAATTTAACTGTCCTTTTATTTAGCTAAAAAAAATCGAACAAAAGAGACTACGGTATTCAACTAGAGTATCTCTTCACAACTTCACCCTCCTCTCATTCCCTCATTTTTTGTCTCCTAACTTCTACTCCACCTAAACATCTCCATATTACAAGTGAATATCATGTAAAGGTGTATCTTTTCTTTGTGAGTATATAAACTTGAGTTCCAAGTTCCTGACATCTATTATTTATCTCGTTTTTTAAGGTTAGAATTTATTTTTGGTGTTAAGAAACTACTAGAGCATTCAGTACCATGGTACACATTTTGGTACCGTGGTACAATGTGTGTTTTATAAATTGGTATACCGCGTACCACGGTACTTGTATAGTACCGCGGTATTTTACCAATACCGTCGGTAACGCGGTGCCGGTACCGGTATCGGTAATGAGCTGCCACAAAATTACGATAACGCGGTATCTGTACCTTTTGTGATTTGTGACGTTCCTGTCGACCTGTACAGTTTACTGTGACCACTCGGCCGTGTCCATACTCGTACAGATCCCTGATGCGGACCTAGGCGGTACCGGTGCGTCGTCCGGTGGCGGAATACTGGTTTGGAGCTGACCGACGGCCGTTCCAGAGCTCTGGACGCTACCCGGGACCTCCTGCAGTTTTTCTGCAGCACGCAGGACTTTATCGGTGGACTGGCCGTGGGCCCGATTTCCATGTTTTTGCATTGTGTTTCCACCGTTCGATGCCGGATGCATGCATGTGACCAGTCGTAGCGTCCGGCTTGTGATTCTGCACGTCTAGGTTCAGACAGCGTAGAATTCTGACATGTGTGCGCAGAGTTACGGCCAAAACAGTGGTTTTGGGCCGGTTTTAGGACAGATCTTGCACTGCCGCGTGCGACACCCGCCGTGCGCCGCGGCAGGTACTTATGCCATGGACCTGTCATTTGTCATTTCTCTCTGCAATTATATTCAGTTTGAGTTTCCTGACACTCTGTCCGTGTCCCAACCCAGACCCTTGCAGTTTTGTCTCAAACTTGTGACTGTTGTCACACGCTGACCTGGCGCTGACGCCTAGTGTCACGGCAAGTGGTTAGGAAGGTTATAGGAAACTTCTCATGGTATCAGAGCAACAAGCCAGAGCTTGATGTACTGCACAGCAGAGATGCAGCAATCGCAGCAGCAGTGAGCAGCAGCAGCGACAACAGCACACAGCAGCAGCGACAGGTCCTGGGAGGACCCACCAACTTGCGCCATTGCAAGGCGTAGGCCGCAACACCTGCGCGACAGAGGGGTCGTGCAGGAGGGGTGCAGCAGTGTAGCAGCACGCCAGCGCAGCAGCGCCATAGCAGCTGTCCAGCAGCGCAGCAACAGAGCTGGCAGTTTTGACCACAGCAGTAGCAGCAGCAGCAGCAGCAACATCGGCGGCGGCATCAGAAACATCAGCAACAGTAGCCGCCAAAGTAGTGGCTTGAGGCCATTGCCGTCAAGCTCGACGGCAGCAGCAGCAGCAGCAACAACAGCAGCGTGCGCCACCGCTGCCCCTGTCCGTGCAACTTCCTAGAAGCCGCACGGACGTGGAGGAGCCGCGGACGAAAATCGCGTCAGCCACCACCTCCCCGTCGGCAAGAGCTTGCCCTGGCTTCAAATGAACGCCGTTTTTGGCGTTTGAGGGTGCGTTGGAAAGCTTTTCTCTCAAGCTCTCCAGAGCTACCATTCACACTCAGTTTCGTGCTCTGTCGCCACCAGCAGAGACTGAAGTGCACCGCAGATTTGTTTTCTGCTGAAATTCGGGCAGAACAGGGAAAAGAGACGTTTTGCCACTTTTTCCAACTTTTTGCGACCGAAAATTTCACCATCATGTTCAGCACATTCAGGAGCCTCTGTGGTCCAAATTTCGCTTGATTTGGACAACCTTGAATTTTTAGTGCCGAAATTTTTAAATTTCAGCACTTAGCCAAATTTCTGGCTGTCAGCACCATACTTAGCTAAATTTTTGGCCGGACAGTCAAAAGTTGCCAGCGTCTCAACTCCTCGAGAAACGCTGACGGTTTTGAAATCCGACAAACTTGACCTGTCGCCCCATGCTGAGCGGCGACATGAGCCTGTCCGACAAGGAGAAGGGACCAGGCGGCCCCTCCTCCTCTTCTTCTGGTGTACTGAGTCCACGCTCGCAGGCCATTGAAGACCTGCGAAGCCAGCAGGATGAGATGCGTCACCTCCAGAGAGAGCAGACTGACGCTATCCGCACGCTGACTGAGCTTCTGCGTGCTCAGTCCACGGCTCCTCAGCGAGTTTATGAGGGAGCTGCCGGCGTCGCGGTCTCTACCCAGCAGTCGGCTCAGGCACCCGTGATAGGCACTCGACCTGTCCCACAACCTGCTGACCTCCTGGATGATGAGCCACTCATGCCAGACATTACTCATGATTCCCCGGCTCAGGAGATTCGAGTTCTTCAGGAGTGCCTCCGTCAGCTGCAGACGGGCACCCGATCGCCTCCGTTTTCCCCGATACGATTGTCACCTGACTACCCCGGCGACTATCCTCTTCCGGGAGTCTTCCCCGTCTCCCGTCCTCCTCAGCCTGCGGTCGCCCTCCCCACGGAGCGGCAACCTAAGGACTTTGAGACACCACCCCCACGGTACATCACTGAGGACGGCTTCGACTGCTGGGAGATCCTCTTTCAGGTTTGGGCCACTTCAGAGGGCGTGTGGCCGTACTACCACAGCCAGTATCAGTCTACAGACCCAGCACAGGTGCTGACAGCAGCCAGGGCGATGCGCGGCCTCCTCTACGCCATGCCACGCGAGACCGTCGTCGACTTCCGCCCTTTCCTTGGCGTGCCTGGCACAGGCACCGGCGTCGATCCACGCGGAGGTTGGGATCTGGCCCTATCCCTGCTGGCCGCAAAGACGCAGGCCACCCGAGCAGCACACATTCGTGCCTTCCACTCTCTGCGTCAGGGGCCTGGAGAGCCTGCAGCCGATTACTGGCGACGCGCCATGCGCATCTACACGCGTCTTGGGACCTCCGGAGGCACACAGCTGTGGGCGCTCCGTACGGTGATGCTCGGAGTTCGCCTTGAGTATACTGACATCTTCACACGGTACAGCGACGCCATCCTTGAGCCTTTCTCAGCCACTCTGCAGCTTCTCCCTTGGGCGCATCAGCTTTTCCTCCAGGTGACTTCAGCCCGCGAGGCAGCCGTGGCCCATCAGGAGACTGCCCTTGCTGCAGCAGTCGTCGCATCACCACCATCATCCCTCCTGCAGTCTCCTTCATCGTCCATCACGTCCTCGTCTTCCTCCTCCTCTTCGGCCCCGCCCACACCCACTCAGACACAGGGCGTTGCAGCAGCAGCTCAGGGGAAGAAGAAGAAAGGGAAGCGGGGACCAGGTCAGCAGCAGTCACAGCAGCAGTCGTCTTCCAGTGGTAGCAGTGGACGTTCCGTTCACTGCTACAATTGTGGCGGTGCCCATCGCTACACCGAGTGCCAGCAGCCGCTCGACTGGGCGCGGATTACTCGTGGGCTCCAAGCGGCACACACTCTTCGTTCCGCGTCCAGCACGTCAGCCTCGACTTCCTCGGGACGCGTGGTAGCCACGACTCCAGCTGTTCCTGCTTCCCCACCGGCGAGTAGCAGTGATCCGGACCCACGCGACCGCACCATCGCCGAGCTTCGTCACCTTCTGGCGCTCCGCTTTGAGGGAGGTGCGAGTGTGTTGTCACAGCCGAGTGATTCACAGACTGTCGGTCCGTCTGTCCATGTGGCTCGGGATGACTCGTGTGGGGGGGCACAGTCGACATGTGATGATGATGGGCCTGACTGTACAGATTGGATTCATGCGTCCCACCTTTGTGTCCTTCGTCGTTTCTCCCCACCTGCTGCTCAGCGTCCGTCTGAGGCCGAGTGTTCCATTGCCCGTTGTACAGTGACGTCCTCCAGTCGTGATGCCGGTGGCACTTCGATCATCGATTCAGGTGCCACTCATCACATGACGTGTCATCGTAGTGACTTCGTTGTTCTCGGCCCTGTTGCGTCTGTTCGTTCCGTTCGCACCGGCTCTGGTCAGTCCTTGCCAGTCGAGGGTGTTGGGGTCGTGCACTTCGATGGTCCGTCTGGCCCCTTGTATCTCTCCGAGGTGCTGTTTGTGCCTGACCTTGAGCTCAGTTTGCTTTCTGTACGTGCTTGCACACTGATGGGACTCTCTGTGGAGCACACTGCCGAGTCCGCGACTGTGACTGCCAGTGGCACTCGCAACATTGTTCTGCGTGCCTCTGTTGTGGATGACCTGTACCGTGTTTCCCGGACTTCTGCCCCTTGCTCCACTTCCCCTTCAGCTTGTGTTTTTGTCACTGGTGTTCTGTCTCCTGAGCACCAGCGATTGCTCCATCGCCGTCTGTGTCATGTAAGCTCCGACACTGTGTCAAAGCTCATTCGGACACAGCCCGCTCTCGGTCTTGATGCGGCTTCTTTTGAAAAGCCGCCCAAGACCGATTGTCTTTTCTGCGCCCAGGGTAAGATGCATCGCTGCACCTACCCTGACTCACGATCTCGCGCACTTCGCCCTCTTGAGCTCGTCCATTCGGACCTTCTTGGTCCTCTTCCTGTCGAGTCTATGTCCGATAGGGGTCGATACGTCCTGACGCTGACTGATAACTTCACCCGGATGCGGTGGGTCTACAGCCAGCGCCAGAAGAGTGACGCCACTCTCGCGGTTCGCCTCTGGCTAGTGATGGCTGAGCGTCAGTCCCGCCACACGCTGCACACTTTTCGATCGGATCGTGGTGGCGAGTTTCTCGGCGAGATGGATAGCTTCTTCGCTGAGCACGGGATTTTTCACCAGGTCTCCGCTCCTGCTACTCCTCAGCAGAACGGTGTTTCTGAGCGTTGGAACCGCACCATGGAGGATGCGGTTCGCGCTATGCGGTCTGAGTGCGGTCTCCCAGAGTCCTTCGCTTTTGAGGGCTTTGCCTACATGACTTGGGTCTGGAACCGCCTCCCGCACGGTCCTCTTCCGGACCACGTCACACCGTATGAGCTTTGGTTCGGCCATTGTGCTGACCTTCGTCTCGCTCGCGTCTGGGGGTCTTTGGCTTGCGTGTGGTACACCGAGGACCAGCAGGGGTCCAAGGTCTCACCGCAAGGTCGCTTGTGTGCTTTCGTCGGCATCTCCCCGCGATCGAAGGCCTGACGATTTTGGGACCCTACCCGTTGTCGTATTACTGAGTCACGCGACACGCTCTTCTTTGAGTCCCTCACATACCGTAATCTTACGTTGATTACGTCGTTGTCTGTCACGCACATCCCTACGTGTGAGGTTTCTTGCCGGATGGGGGAGTCTTCGCCTGCGAGCACCCCTCGTCAGGCTGATGTGTCCGTTCGAGCTCCCTCCACTTCACGGTCTTCGGCTCTTGATGACTCAGCGATTATCGCTGTCGGCCCAGAGACCTCTCCAGCACCACAGGTTTCAACCCCGGTTCCCTCGCCTCCCTCCGGTACCCATGATCCTACACATGTGCGTACTCCTGTGTCCGCCGGCACTCCTGCCTCTGTGTGTGGTCCTGCCTCATCTGTCCCTACTGCCACATCGAGTCCCGTGTCTCCCACACACGCACCTCCTCGCACGACATCACCAGCTCCCTTGGCTCAGCTCTCCCCGGCTGTGACTGTGCCCGTTCCTGAGCCTGAGGTGCGCCCCTCGAGCCCAGGTTACTCTCGTGAGCCTGAGGGCCGTCTTCGACCATTGGACTCCGGAGCTCAGCGAGCGTCTGGTCCTGCACCCAGGCGCTCCACTCGCAGCGTCGCGAGTGCTGACCCCGGCACAAAGGCCCTAGGCCTGAGTGTCCGCACTGAGCACACAAAGGTACATCCAACGTGTCCAGTAGGGCACGACCTCGTCACTCACGAGTTCCACATCGCTTGTGATGCAGCAGCCGATCTTGTGGTCGTCTGACCTAGCACTGAGGCCTGTGCTCTTGCCACGCAGAGATCTCCCGCTTTAGCGTCTGACTCGGGCACACTGAGGGAAGCTCTCTCATCACAGGATGCTGACGCATGGCGTGCTGCCTGCGAGGATGAGCTTCGAGCCATCCGAGAGCACGGAGTTTACGAGCTAGTCAACCTTCCACCTGGAAGGAAGACTATTCAGGTCAAGTGAGTCTTTCGCAAGAAAGTGAAGCCAGTTGGCTCACTGGAACGCCACAAGGCTCGCCTGGTCGTCAAGGGGTACTCTTACATTGAGGGCATCGATTACACTGACACCTTCGCCCCTGTCGGCCGTATGACCTCAGCTCGATCATTGTTCGGTGTAGTGGCTCAGCATGACTGGGAACTACACCAGATGGATGTGAACAATGCGTTCCTCCATGGCTCTCTGGATGAGGAGATCTACGTAGCTCAGCCACCCGGTTTTCAGGATGGCGACAAGGTCTGGCGCTTGCGCAAGTCCTTGTACGGCCTCAAGCAGTCTACTCGGTGTTGGAACCAAGAGATCACTGGCACCTTGACTCGTGCTGGATATGTACAGAGCGAGGCAGATCCCTCTCTCTTCATCCGCCGGACGCCTGAGCGGTTCACCGCCATCCTGGTCTATGTCGACGACCTTCTGATCGCGTCTCCTTCACTGGAGGCCGTGAAGGAGGCCAAGGCCGTCCTCCAGACTGCCTACAGGATGAAGGACCTTGGTCCTGCAGCGGTATTTCTCGGCATGGAGATCGTACGAGACCGCAGACGTCGTACTCTGCTACTGCACCAGGCCCGATACGCACGCGTTGTGGGGGAGCCTTTCAGCGATCTCCTCGGCGCAGTGCCCACGGCTTCCTCACCTCTCACACCCGACGGGCAGGATGCCCTGAAGGTGGACGATCCCACACAGCTGGGGGAGACAGTGGATGTGACCTTGTACCTCCGTCTCATCGGATCCCTGATGTACCTGGACACTACCACACGTCCGGACATCGCATTCGCCGTCAACCTCCTTGCCCAGTTTTCGCAGGCTCCACGTGCTAGAGCCCTTCATGCGGCTGTGCGAGTGGTGCGGTACGTGGTCTCCACACCGTACCTCGGACTCTGCTTTCGCCGGCAGTGTTCGGTGGTCCTTGATGGCTACACCGACAACGACTGGGCCTGGAGCCCAGACGGACGCAGTCGCACCGGTTACGTGTTCCTGCTTGGTGGTACCGCTGTGTCCTGGCGCAGCGGGAAGCAGGGCTGCATTGCACGTAGCTCATCAGAGGCAGAGTATGTCGCTCTGGGAGCAGGGGCTGCTGAGGCGGTATGGCTGCAGAGTCTTTTCCTTGAGCTGGGTCAGTCAGTACCTGCCATTGTGCTTCGTTGCGACAACCAGAGTGCTCTTGCTATTGCAGAGAACTCTGGTGTCGTCCATGCTTGCACGAAGCACATTGCAGTAGAGCATCACTTTGTGCGTGACTTGGTGGAGCGACACGTGATCTCTGTCATTTGGGTTGGCACTGACATGCAGCGTGCTGACTTCTTGACGAAGGCACTAGCACGCGGAAAGTTCCTGGTGGCCATTCGTTCTGTCGGGCTTCGCCCCTTGCCTGAGAGTGGTTGAGTGCGGGGTGTTGTGGTAGCCATTCACTATGTCGTTACACGCGTTGTTGTACTCGTTTCAGTGCTGCACCTGTATGGACATGCGTACCATCGGGTCATGGGGGAGTTTTGTGATTTGTGACGTTCCTGTCGACCTGTACAGTTTACTGTGACCACTCGGCCGTGTCCATACTCGTACAGATCCCTGATGCGGACCCAGGCAGTACCGGTGCGTCGTCCGGTGGCGGACTACTGGTTTGGAGCTGACCGACGGCCGTTCCAGAGCTCTGGATGCTACCCGGGACCTCCTGCAGTTTTTATGCAGCACGCAGGACTTTATCGGTGGACTGGCCGTAGGCCCGATATGCATGTTTTTGCATTGTGTTTCCACCGTTCGATGCCAGATGCATTCATGTGACCAGTCGTAGCGTCCGGCTTGTGATTCTGCACGTCTAGGTTCAGACGGCGTAGCATTCTGACATGTGTGCACAGAGTTACGGCCAAAACAGTGGTTTTGGGCCGGTTTTAGGACAGATCTTGCACTGCCGCGTGCGACACCCGCCGTGCGCCGCGGCAGGTACTTATGCCATGGACCTGTCATTTGTCATTTCTCTCTGCAATTATATTCAGTTTGAGTTTCCTGACACTCTGTCCGTGTCCCAACCGAGACCCTTGCAGTTTTGTCTCAAACTTGTGACTGTTGTCACACGCTGACCTGGCGCTGACGCCTAGTGTCACGGCAAGTGGTTAGGAAGGTTCTAGGAAACTTCTCAGTACCGTGGTACTGTGATACCGCGGTACTCGAGTACCGCGGTACTCAATACCGCGGTATTGCAGCCCTGGTGATATGCATCATATGGGATGGCATGGACCTGTAGCGAGCTGACAACATGGCTGTCATGCGGAAAATTCAGGGTGGTCATTTGTTCCGTCATAATGTGTCCCTTGCTTAAGGGTGGGTGATAGTGTGGTGTGTGTGTGTGTGTTGTTGTGTGTGTCGTACACAGCTTACGGTGACCCCTCGGCTCATGTCCATTCACGTGCAGATCCCTGAGACAGGCGACGGCGGCAGCATGCCGGCAGCCGATGGCGACGGGCGCCCAGAAGACTTCCGTATTTTGTAGAATCGTGCTGTGTCAGAGCACATAGGCATGCAGCCTATCAGGATGAAGATCTCGTCGACGTGGCCGTTCTGGTTCAAACGGCTCGTCGTTCTGACGAGTCTGCAAGGAATTGTGACCAAAACTGTGCTTTTGCCACTGTCCTGTCCTGCTAGAAAAATAGCGCCGTTGTGCGCTGTGTGTATGTGTGCATCCACTAGGTCCATGGCACTATATAGGTTGGCAAGACCTCAGTTGTCACTTCTCTCTGCACATTTCAAACATTTGCAGCTTCCGACACTTGTGTTTGTGTCCCTAGCCAACCCCTTGCTGTTCTCACCTCCACCTGTGTGTGCTAGTGAGTTAGCTAGCTGGCTTGCGTTGCCACGCTAGCAACAGCAATGCTAGGAGCTGTCTTCCATGGTATCAGAGCGGCGAGCCAGTGCTCACATAGCTGCGCAGCAGAGACGCAGCAGCCGAAGAAGTCGTGAGCAACCGCAGCCGTTGCCTCGAGGAGCAGCATCAGCAGTGCCCACGGTCTCGTCGGCAGGTCCTAGGAGGGCCCACCACCACTTCGACCGTTTTTTGTAAATCCGCGGTCAATCCGCGGTCGTTCCACGGTCGATTCGCGGTCGTTCCGCGGTCGTTCCGCGGTCGTTCCGCGGGACTCCGCGGTGACAAAACCTCCGCGGCAGGCGCGGCAACCGCGCGACCGCGTCGGAACACGCACCGAGTGCCGCGGAGCCACTCGGTGTTCCGCATTCGTCACCTCGCGGTGACGTTGCCAGTCCAGATCCGCAGTGCTCCGCGGATCCGCGCATCTCCGCCGCAGCATCTCCGCGGCCGTTCCGGAACACATCGGCTCTGCTCGCCGCAGCTCCTCGGTCGCAGGTCCGCGGCACACCCGCCGTTTCCAGGACACGAACGCTCCGCGACGGGTGCGGAACGTGTCGACCGCGGAACCCCAGCAGCCCGGCGTATTCCACACCGGCGCAACCGCGGTAACCGCGGTCATTGACGGTAAAAACGCGGTACTCCGCGGTCATCCGCGGTAAACCGCGGTAATCCGCGGTAATCCGCGGTAATCCGCGGTGAGCTTCCGCGATGAGGTTCACCGCGGAAGGGATCCGCGGAGCCGTTCCGCGGAGGAGTTCCGCGGGAGGTTCCGCGGAGGAGAGTTTCTGCGGAGACGCTCCGTGGAGGAGTTTCCACGGAGGGGAAAACAGGGGAGGAAGCTGGCCGCCATGCCGAAGCCAACCTCCTCCAGTATGACCGCCGATGCAGCTGCCGAGGGCAGCGCCGTCAGCGGTCAACGTCGACCACCGCCATCAACACCACAGCGGCAGCAGCAGTCGCAGCAGCAGCAGCAGCAGCAGCCGCCACTACAGCAACAGTAGCCACTGCAGCAGCAACAGCAGCAGTAACGACAGCAGCAGCCGCCGCCACAACACCAGCAGCCATCGCTGCAGCAGCAGCAGCAGCGGCCGCCGAGCCCGACTACATTGGCGCGCCAAGTGCGCGCACTGGCGGACCTACAGGCGGAGAGCCGCGATACCTTGACGAGGCAGGTGGCCGAACTACAGGATATGATCAGGGGCTTGCTGCCCCAGCAGCAGCAGCAGCGGCCGCCGAGCCCGACTACATTGGCGCGCCAAGTGCGCGCACTGGCGGACCTACAGGCGGAGAGCCGCGATACCTTGACGAGGCAGGTGGCCGAACTACAGGATATGATCAGGGGCTTGCTGCCCCAGCAGCAGCAGCAGCGGCCGCCGAGCCCGACTACATTGGCGCGCCAAGTGCGCGCACTGGCGGACCTACAGGCGGAGAGCCGCGATACCTTGACGAGGCAGGTGGCCGAACTACAGGATATGATCAGGGGCTTGCTGCCCCAGCAGCAGCAGCAGCGGCCGCCGAGCCCGACTACATTGGCGCGCCAAGTGCGCGCACTGGCGGACCTACAGGCGGAGAGCCGCGATACCTTGACGAGGCAGGTGGCCGAACTACAGGATATGATCAGGGGCTTGCTGCCCCAGCAGCAGCAGCAGCGTCCGTCGACTGACCCGAGCGAGGATCACCTTGCCCACGGCGGGAATGGTGACGAAGTCGCGGAGAACCTCTCCGACTCCGGTGAGGAGGGCAAGGAAGAGGTGCTCCGAGCGCACCTCATCCGCCTGGAGGCGCGTCGCAGAGCGCGTGCGGCCAATGCAGCCCTCCAGGGGACCAACCCCAGCTCCAACGCTGACCTGAGCTCATCCTGCCGCCCACTAAGCTTTGAGGAGCTGGCCCTGCGGGCCCGCCTGGGTAAGGGAATTGCCTCCTTGATGCCTGGCCCCGCAATGCCTTCAGCCGTTGCCCTGCCGATGGTCAAGCCACCCAAGTGGTTTGAGTCAGACCCGCCTGTCTTCCGGACTGGGAACGACTTCAAGTCCTGGGAGCCACGCTTTCGCATGTGGGCCATGAGCGAGGGAGTCCTCCCCTACTACCTCGCACCATATCAGGCGTCTGACCCTGCTCAGACACACATGGCAGTCCGCGCAGCTTCCGGCCTGATGAAGGCCGCCCCGGACTTCACCAAGGACTTCAGTCGGTTCCTTGGCGATTCGTTGACCGGCTCAGGAGCTGACCCTTGCGCGGCATGGGCACTGGCCGTCACTTTGTTTGAGGGCGCCACCCTGGCGTTGACATCCCAGCGCCTCGCCGACTTCAACTCCCTCTGCCAGACTGCTCAGGAGTCTGCAGCCGACTACTGGCGCCGGGCGATCCAGCTGTACGAGGATCTTGGAGACGACGCTCCAGCGCAATACTCCGCCCTCCAGATTATCCTCTACGGCATCCACCCCGACTACGCGCGCGTCTTCAGCAACTTCGACCAGACGCTACTTCGCGACATGGCGAGCGACGGGACCCTGCTGCGNAGCAGCGGCGGGAGCAGTAGCAGCAGCAGCGGCGGCAGCAGCAGCAGCGGCGGCGGCAGCACCGGCTCTAGCAGCACGACGGGACGACGCCTCGTGTGCTTCAACTGCGGTGGTGACCATCGCTATCCCGACTGCACTCGCCTGACAGGACGCCCACTGGATTGGGCCAAGGTCACCCGTGGGCTGCAGCAGGCGCAAGAGGCGCGCATGCGCCAGACGTCCGGTGCGACCGCCCGCTCGGCTGATACTACCGCAGCCGTCCCAGAGGAGTCCACCGCCACAGCAGGCTCCTCCGCTGATCCTCGCAACCAGGCGCTCGCCGAGCGCGACCGGACGATCGCGGAGCTTCACCAGCTTCTCGCCCTACGCTCATCTCAGGGAGGTGCGAGTGACTTGACTGAGTCGAGGGGTCCTACTGCCTGTGGACTGTCTGTGTCGTTGCATGGTGATGTCTGTGATGGTCCCCATGCCCAGCCGTGTGCGCGTGACGGACCCGATGACACGTCTTGGTTGCATGCGTCTCATGTCCGCTCCGCTGCTTGTCTTGCCGCGTCGCCTGCCGAGCGGCCTGCTGCCGCGCCTTGTTCCGTCG
>SZWC01013266.1:21103-33603 GCA_023375785.1 Penium margaritaceum | reverse complement strand
AAAGAAAATGTCGTTCTGAGCAACCCCACCTCCAGTTCCACCACTTTCAATTCCACCACTTTCAGTTCCACCACTTTCAGTTCCACCACTTTCAGTTCCACCACTTTCAGTTCCACCACTTTCAGTTCCACCACTTTCAGTTCCACCACTTTCAGTTCCACCACTTTCAATTCCACCACTTCCAGCTCCACCACTTTCAGTTCCACCACTTTCAGTTCCACCCCTTTCAGCTCCACCACTTTCAGCTCCACCACTTTCAGCTCCACCACTTTCAGCTCCACCACTTCTATCCTCGCCACTCAGGCACAACGTCGTCTGTGAGGCCTCCAAAAGGAACTGCTCATGCCGCATGCATCTTCCACGGGTTTGCCGTGCCGTGCCATGGTCAGCATCTCTTGCAGCCTTTAACAGATGCAGCCTGCGACAGACGCTGCCTGCGACAGACGCTGCCTGCGACAGACGCTGCCTGCAACAGATGCTGCCTGCAACAGATGCTGCCTGCAACAGATGCTGCCTGCAACAGATGCTGCCTGCGACAGATGCTGTCTGCAACAGACGCTGCCTGCAACAGATGCTGCCTGCAACAGATGCTGCCTGCAACAGATGCTGCCTGCAACAGACGCTGCCTGCAACAGATGCTGCCTGCAACAGATGCTGCCTGCAACAGATGCTGCCTGCAACAGATCCTGCCTGCAAAGTTGCAGGCCATCCCATGTGTGGGCTAAACACACATGCACTGGTCTAAGAATCTGCCCAAACTATTGCCACCGCATGAGTTGACATGACTGGTGGCAACAACAGCAGCACCAAGCTGCTGCTGTTGTCGCCACGCCACGGCATGGCAGATGCACTACGCAGCAACATTCCTTATGTAAGCACTTCAGAGGTTTCGTTGGCTTCTTTGCTAAGATATTGCACCCACTCCCACCCATTCGCACTCACTCATTCACACTCATTCACACTCACTTGCACTCGTTTTCATGCACTCACAATCGCTCCAACCCTCTCCCTGGCATTTACTCGCAATCACTCGCTCTGAACTCTCTATTCCACAAATCACTTTGCAACCTGTAGCAGGACCACAGATAATTCCATTGACCACCTTGGCAGAGCAAACAAAGAAAAATCAGTTTGACTCTCAACTATGGAGTACCCACCGAGGTCATAACCTTCACCAGCCCGGCAACGTACGCAGGCTTCATTCCTAGACGCTTGTCTTCCAACAGAATGCACCAGACACTCGAACCGCCGGCTTTAGCCAAACAGCAATTACGATGACGACAACGACGACAACGACGACAACGACGACGACGACGACGACGGCGGCGACACGGTGGCGGGGGCGGCGGCAGCAACGGCGGCGGCAATGGCGGCGGCAGCGACGACGACGGCAGCGGCAACGGCGGCGGCGGCGGTGGGGGCAGCAGCAGCGGCGACGACGAAGACGACACCGACGTACAGAACAGACGTCGTGAACCTGCATTGGTACCATTTGCGAGTGACGAGGCCCCCTACAACACAGGGCAGGGAGAGCTCTCGTCCCACAAAGCAGACCCAGCAAAGTCCATTGAACGCTTCATACGCTTTCTTCACCACCTTCTTACACGCACCATCCTTTGCTTCTCCTCTTTCCAACCAGCCATTTGCTGCAAAGCCACTTAACCCACCACGCCGGGCCCCATCAACCAACACGTACCACGACGACGCACAGCACGAACGTCTTGAACCTCCACCGGTACCGTTTGCGGGCGGACGACGACGCCGAGGCCACCGACGACGACGACAGCGACCGCTTGCCCTTGCCCGTCTTGCGGTGCTTGGAGTAGGCCACCACCTCCTGCCCTCCCCTCAACGCGCCGGGCACGACGGTGTGCGAGATGGTCATGCCGCCGATGCCTCCACCCATGCCGCCCTTGTGCGGCGAGGCGGAGGTCCACACGCGCCGGGGGGAGCCCGACGGGCTGTTGCGCATCGACGCCATCTCGTGCAAGGCTGCGAGGACGACTGCCGACTGCCCGATGGACGAGACAGGAAAGAGCTGCGGCAGTGTCTCCCGGTACTAGATGGTGGAAGGTCGCAGGACGGAAGGAAGGAAGGGGTAAAGAGGGACGAGGAAGGCGTATGGAAGGATGAGGGGCGAAATGAAGGTGGAGGGCGAAATTAAGATGCAGCGCGAAAGGCAAAAGGACGAAGGTGGAAAGGTGGCAGCCTTCCCTTGGCTTTCGCGCTTCTGCTACGGCAAAAAGCGGCGGCTGTTGCTGCTGGATGAAATGCCGGGAACACGAATGACCAAAAGGCAGGGCCTTCGCTTTTCGATTGGTCTAGACTTTCCCTGCATGAAGCCGCGGCCGGGTGTGGGCTGAATCAATTGTACGAACAAGTCCGCACCCCCGCCTCCATGTTTCTGCGCGGCGCTTGGATCCAGGACACGCCACGTCGACAATCCGCGCCGATAAACCACGTCAGGCGAAACAGCGCGACGCAGACGCAACGCCGCCTGAGCTGACTCGTCGCTTGTGAGTTCAGGTCACGGCGTCAGAGACACGAGTGCGGAGGCGTTGCGTTGCTTGGCTCTCGGCCCCATGGCCAAGGTGCACACCTCTCTGCACCTCTGTACCCGGGGGTGTCCTCACTACCTGAAAGCGAGCCGACACCCGGGGATCGTCATAATGATGGCTGTCGGAGCGGAGACTCCGAGCAGACTACACAGTTCTGACAACACGGTCTTGTGCTCCGCCTGAAGAGAAATTTGCGGACTTAGTCGTGGTAAGCGACGTATGCTGGCAAGCTCCGGCGCTGACGGTGGCGAGTTGCCGCTTGCCCGGGTCGAGTAGGGGTGGGGTGTGATAGCGTCCGGTTTCAATCCAGCGCTTTTGCCTGCACTCTTGATGGACGCGCCACAATGCGTCGAGGCGCCAGAGTCGAAGGCTGTCGAAATTCATTCACGCTCTTGATGTTGAGCCAACTCAGAACTGCATTGGAGTAGAGTTGGGTGGATATCGCGCGGAATGGCAGTCAATGTCCCACGCTTGCCAAGCCAGATGTGCAACAGGAGGATGCACAGCGCAGGCGTAGTGATAGCAACCCCGGCCTCCGACGAGCTCTGGTGGACAGAGCACACCTGTCCGGCACGCCGAAGGGGACCGTCCGCTGGTAGCAACACGACACAGGCGGAATGTGTCTCTCCTCCGCACCTCCCTATCCGGCACTCCCTAGGCCTCAGGCCCCTGAGGCTCCTGGGGCCGGCAAGGTTGGTCACGAGCTGCGCCCCGGAGGGGGAGCTGGCGGCGACGGAGCAAGACACCAGCAGGACTCCAAAGCGGCCGGCACACACCGACTGTGGAAACGCCTTCCCTTCGCGTCGTCCAGACACGATAGACAGCAAATGATTGCGCACGGGCAGAGAAGGGTACGGTACCTCCTCTCTCGCCGCATTTGTTGCCTGCGGTTGGTAGCGGGCCTGGGCTGCTGCGTTGCTTAATCAAGAAAACCCTCCTGAACTCGAAAGTGCTTTGATAGCAGGCGCGCAACAGCTCGCCGTACGGAGGGGCGACTTCACTGCCGGCGGGTGAACGGCAGTGGCTGAAGTGGCCCCAGTCGCAGGTGTCGCCGCATACCTGTTGAGGAAACCTGTGGAGAGTGACTTGAACCCGTGAGCTAGGATAAGGCACCGTGTTGACGGCTAATTCCCCGATCGCCACCATTCTCGGCCCACCATGCCTTAGACGCCCCCATTCTGAGAAAACTATTTACGTCGCCCCAATTTGATAACCTTCTCTCTAGGTCACCCCCGTTTTTGGGTTACACTGTAACCTATTACAATCGCTTCGTGGCCAAAAGATGCTTCAAGAACATTTTGATTGGTGGATCGGTCACTTTTCTGACATATCCACAAATCAGGGTGCAAGAATCAGTCAGACTGTATGCCCCCCCACGCCCGCGAACGCCCAATTAAGGTCAGCCCGGAACAAAAAAATCCCGGACATCGACCTAGATGTCCAAAAAGACCCCGGATAGTACGGAATGACCAGTCCGACGTCAGGACACAAGGGTGAGGACTGTACGTTGGGTTGGGTGCAACCCCTCCAGTCCATTGGCGAGGAGAATTGAATATTGTGTTTTTCTGTCTATGTCGCTCCTCCTTGACATCGCCCTGTCCTGTTTCACGGAACTGGTCGTCATGCTAAACTCTTGAAACTCGTGAACCCGGCTTCAAACATGGTCAACATGCAATTGAAAGAAAAGAAATTCAATCACCGTCATACAAGAAGGCAAGTAAATTAAATTCTGCATATAATTACGTCATCTTATGTTTTTCACATAAGGAAACATTCAAAATTCATCCAAATTCATCACAAAACCATATTCATAAAAATGAGAAGAAATGCCTTCTGAGGTTCTTCTTCAATATGTTTGGTGGCATACATAATACTATGGGGTCGAGGGCATTCGTTCAAATTTTGGTTGTGTTTTCTTAGCCTTTACATCCCACACAAGCTGGAAAAAATCTAGCAAGTAATTTAGGAAGAGTTCGCCCGAACCATACACAATGTTTATGAGCACACATGGGCGAACAAAAAAATTAGGTTGAACGAATGCGGGTGAAAGTTTGGCAGTCCATTTACAACCCGTTTTGGTTTCCATGGATGAGGTAAAGTCTCATGGCAAACCTTCCATTATGCGGTCCAGATTGCGGGCAATTACTTAGCCTCTTAAGAGATACCAATATGAATACTTTTGCTCGGTTACTATGTAACCCTATGCACGCTTTGCGTGCAACCCTTGCCTCTTGTTTTATTAGTTTCCCAACTTTCCCCCATTATGAGAATTATGGCTACGTCGCCCCCAATTTGGGGCCGACGTAGCCAGAACCGGGGGCAAGACGTCGATAATATGTCATGTGTACTGGGTGTGCTAGCCATGATTCCCGGGAGCACCACAAGTGGGGGAGACCTGGCCATAAGTTTCCAGAATGGGGGCGACCTACCCATTTTTCTCAGAATGGGGGCGTCTCAAACATGGCAGAGCGAGAATGGGGGCGACTTAGAAAGTCGCCCCCGTGTTGATGTCCATAGATTTTTACACGATCTTAGGGTGGTCTCACACCGGTTCGTAGCAACTCCGCCACGTATGCGCACATGTCCACCATGTCTACAGCTTCCACCTGGTGGACAATGGAGATATTGCTAGCTAGGTGCCCTCACACTGGACAGCCTAGCAATTGCACAAAGTGAGGGTTGGCGACAGTCGGCGTTTGTGTGCGCGACGTCACTTTTTCCTTCAGTTTTCTCGAGTCCAGCATGCACGAACGTCCATCTCGTCACCTCGCTACGTGAGCGACGATGGAAGCAGGGAGAAGCGACTCGGGAGTTGCTGCCAGGTTCCTACAGCTCCGAGGCTGTAGCAACCCCTAGCAACTCCGGGTCGCCACACCAAAATTTCACAGGCGTCTTCGCAGTCAGCAACGACTTGAACTTGAGTGGAGCTCGCGTCGCCCCACTGACGTGGCGAGGGGGGGTTGAGTAGCTACGGTGTGAGGCCACCCTTAGCATCTAGATTCAAAGGCGGCTCGCTACAACATCTCACCAGCTCGTGATATTAAGGCGTCGTGTTGATGTCCTGAGATTTTTACACGATGTTAGCATCTAGATTAAAAGGTGGCTCGCAATAGTAGTGCGATTTTCCTGACGTCATGAACCTCTTAGACCTACGTTTTTGCACATCCAAGGACCTATCCTCCGGATTTTGTGGAACAGGGCTGACAGGTTCTCTGAAAGAGACGAGCATGGCCCTAGCATCCTGCTAGCTCGTGATATTAAACAATTTTCTTTCTTTCCGACGTTCCAACTATGTACCTCACCATTTATGAGAACATGAATTTTCTTACAACAATGTCTTATATGACTAAGAAAAGATGAAAGGGTGTGTTTGCTCTTGAGAACACTTGGCACAGACCGCTAGAACTGTATTTTCCCGTTTCTTATGGAATTTCTTACACACACACACACACACACACACACACATACACATACACACACACACACACACACACACACACACACACACACACACACACACATATATATATATATATATATATTGGTTTTTAAGTTCTTAAATATCATCGCGATGCTCCTTTATGAAAACATGCCTTTCGAGGATTTGCGGGTTTCCCAACATCACACAGCAAATCCTAGTAGCCTGATGGATAAAACGCAAACATCACGATACTTGCTGAAGATGTCTAGGCGATGAAAATCCATAACGCCCAGCGAAATCTACATGATGCCAGCGGAGAATGGAGGCTAGGACAAAAATGCGACACTCGTCTATTCTGTAGCGGTTGTTGCAACGAAACAACCTCCATTAGCATTTAAATGCTGGCACCTCAATGACATCAACACGGTGCCGAAGTTCTTAGGTGAACTTGTCCTCAGGAGTTGCCGAGACACACGGCGACAGAAAGCACATATAGGAATGACGAGCGCCTGCTCAAAAACACCACCTCCAGAATAGTGGACGGTCACCGCTGACCCACACTTTGAGCCGTCGGTCTTTATCGTCCATAGAAAACGCCCATATGACATGAAAAGCACATGCAGTAGACTGTGCTAACGATGACGTTTTGACCAGGGAGTTGAGTTCGAATCGGTAAGTTATTGAGAAACGTTTGTCTACGGTTAACAGTCTTATTTTGATGAGCCAATGAGGGAGGAAGCGGGACCTTTGATCTAACCAGTATTAAGTTGTCAACGGTACTGCCATCAAGTTTAAAAAAGAACGTTTTCGGGTTGGCTCCGTCGCTAACGACCGCTCTCTCAAGAGCAAGAGAATTTTCCCGGCCGCTCAGGTCTGCGTAACACCTTGATCACCACGACCAGGTAAGAGTCCTCAAAATTTCATGAATCAGATAGGTTGAAACATTTGAGGTGAGGTGGGACACGACAATTCTAATAAGGAGGAGGCCCAAAACAGGATAATCTGATCAATTGACCCTAAGTTTTGGGGCAAACATGTCTGAGGGGATGACATGACCTGTTGCCATCATATACACTGAGAATGTAGACATTGCGTTATGGTGAGCACCTACTTTCAAAAGCTACCTCTCAACATTGTGACGATTTCTGATGACCATCGGATTTATCCACCGGCAAAGCGCGTCAGCGCTGATCTCCGACTTGACGTAAATGTCTCACCTTGTACGTCGCCCAAAACCACGGGCTTTCAAGGGGGAAGGTTTTTCTACAACCAGAATCTTATGTATCATCTACAAAGCATGTTAACCATGGCAGATGACCATGAAAAACGTAGAATAGAACAGAACCATTACGGTCGAATTCTCGGCTTGAGCCCCATCAAGAAACCATAACCAAACAGTTGTGAAGTTTTTAAGAAGTGAATGGCCAAAATGGTTCAGGTGTCGATATGATCTTATGGCCATTGAGGTTAGTTTGTAACTTTGAACAACTTAATCAGGTTCGAGCTTCTAATGGGCCAGGAAGCAAAAATTCTCGGAACAATGCCATCTTTCAGCGACCAATCACCTCGCATGCGGACCGAGCCAACAAAAGGATTATATATCAAATTTATCACATGTTTTTGGGACAAAGTTGTACGAAGCAAGAACCTCAACAATCTCCACTCCAACTTGCAACGATGATGAAAGGTATGAAAGATGAGCGACTATTATAGAACATTAGTAAAACGATACATCATGGCTAACTCCACTTGTGAATCCGGTAAGCACAAAAATCTGACTTGACGTGAAATACCCACATGGTGGGTCCTCCAACAACAAGCTTTCGAGGTGCCAAGTGTGTTTGTAATATTTAAGAATATTAATTTTTTACGAAGTTTCACCATTTTCTTTCATAAATTACGATGCAGATCAAAATAGGACCCCCACTTAAACTGTCATGAATGTGTCAATGTTAGTGCGACAATATGGCCTGAACAAGAATGGTAATGTTTTACGGATAAATAACGGTCAGGGTTTCCCAGTCGTTAAGCTGATGATTCAACATTCATGGACATACTTCTACGACCATCGACCCCAAAGAATGAGAACATGATTGATCAAGAATTTGGTATGTTCTTAACTTCAAAATCTGTATATATCCGACACCTGTCATTGGGAAATAGCAAAAATTCACATCAGATGGTGAATTTATCTGACAATTTTTGGGTGAAGTATCTGAGATACCCATAAAACGCAAAGTGTGATTCTCATCCGCCCGTCGTTCAGAAGAAAAGTAACGATCCGCCCGTTGTTCGGAAGAAAAGCAACCATCCGCCCACCTTGTGTTACAAAAGCAACCATTCGCCCAGCCTCTGCAACAAAATCAACCAGCCGCCCACCCCTTTTTTCATGCTGGATCACAACATGTGTTTTGGACCTGACATGGAAAAAAGTGCAATGGTGCATTCGTCTGAGACATAGTGAACGACAAAAATCATGTCATGCATCGATGCTACATGGTATGTGGTGGGAACATGACATTTTTTAGCGTTTCTGGGTTCCTCAGGTATTTTCTGTGGTAACGTTGGAATATGCGTTGTTTTATGTACGCCATTGTCATATGCGTTATTTTTTTTGCGACATTGGTATATCAGCTTTATAGTTCCGAAAACTGGGTATATCGTGACCGAACCCCTTTTATTTACATTTGGTTGTAACCGACTAAGGTGGGGGGCACCATAAGACCAAATAAGCTCGAGGGTTAAAGCCCGAGCTCGGCTTCGTAGGATACTACATTGAGGAGTATGGTACACTTGAGGATGTTTCCACCGTAGAGCAAATTTTAAGCTCAGGAATAGCCAGCATATCTTAATATATGGGAGATATTAGGTGAAGAGGATGTTGTCAAAGTCATCCTCGAGGGAGTAAAGTTTGGGACGTGTCGTTCTAGAGTTCATGTGTGGGAGGCTGGCGGAAACAAACCAAATGTGTCCTTGGTATGTTCGGGAGAAGACCACCATTATATTTGTTGCTGGCAAGGAGCAAGGATGCGGCCAACGTTCTTGAAATTTAAGATGGAAAAGAAAGGCTCAATGAATGTATCACGCTGCATTGGAAACTTTTTGTCTCAGCGGGCCGATGTGAAGCGCTAAGGTTGTGGGAAGATGATAAGGGAAAATGGATGTGTAGAGGATGTGAAGAAGATCATATAGGGGTTTAAGGTGTGTGCAAAGGAGGAAAAAATTATCAATTGTATTGGACACTCATTTGTCCCATTCCGACGAAATTGGGTGTATCGAATGATTAGTATTGAGTTGAAGAGACTTTTGGTTTGGATGTCTCTATTTCTGAGGTTGAATGGTAAGAAATTGAGTTTTGCCCTGATCAAGCGCCAAGGGAAGTGATCCTTATGAGATTATCCTTGCCATTTCGTCTCATATATCATGGTGAGGTTTTTTGGAAATAGAAGGCAATGATGCATCATTGTTGAAGATGGTAAATATGGGTTAGCGTTTGGAATGTTTGGTCTGGCTTGGAGTCCAATCATCATGTCATCGGGTGAAAGGTATAGAAACGTGATTTGTCTATCAGCAAGGTCGAAGGATCTAGCCTAACGATGGGGAGTGCAGGTGAGGGAGACCGGATCAATCGGAAAGGGAAATGTTACAAGGATGTTTACTTGCGTTAGGTGATAGCTGACATGGATTAGAAAGGTCCTTATTGGTATAATGGGATGTGTGTGCATGTGCTAAAAGGAGGGAAATGCCTTCTTGCAAAGTTTTTCTCCATGATAGAGGAAGGGAATCCTTGATCTATGAGGGAAGCATGTATTGAGCACAAGACCACCATGAGGGTGGATCAGAAAAGATGTCGCCTAATGTGACATTGCGTGGAGGAGTTTGATGGCTAAAACCGTTAGCCTTTGCCAAGAATTGAGGACCTCTTTGACCAACATCAAGGTGAAAAGTTTGCTCTTCCCTTGATCTCGCTCAAGGGTATTACGAGATTCGGATCACTAAAGAAGATGTTTTCCGAAATTGAATTTCGCATGCATAAGGGACAATATCCATTCGGAGTGTTGCAATTCGTGACCATTTGGGCAACACTATCTTGGTGTTCCTTGACGATATTTTGGTCTTCTCAAAGAATCATGAAAATCATGCCAAGCATCTACATACAACGCTCAAGATCCTTTGCAGGGAGAAGTTCTTTGCCAAGATGGAGACGTGAGCTTTTGCACAACCGGAGTTGTAGTACTTGGGTTTCTACGCTGGCAACAAAGACATTTGAGTGGATCCTCGCAAGATACAATCGATTGTGGACTAGCCTCAGTCATCCATTGTGAGCAAAACACAAGAATATTTAGTCTTGGCGGATAACGCCGCTTCATGCAAGGCTATTTCAGTCTTTTTGGCCCACTTGGAGCTCTCACATGCAATGACGTAAAATGGACATGGTGCGATACGTGTGAGGTTGCGTTCGTGCGTGTCGAGAAAATCATGAAATGTACAGCTGTTCTTACACGCCCAAATCCTAAAATACCACTCAAAAGGTTCTTTGTGATGCATCTATCTTTGGGATAGGAATTTCCCCTATGCAAGAAGGACAGCCGATCATAGCTTGGTGACAAGCTTAGTGGAGCGAGCACATAAGCATATTCCAATTTCACTCGGAACATGGACCGGGTTGTAGGAATGTGGCAGACCCGCTTTGAGTCGCACTCCGGCTAGTGCGGTCCTCATTAGACTTCAAGCGCGATATTTGCGTAAGAGAGACATACAGGAGCATTATGCACCTATGCTTGATAATTCCTTATGCCAATCACCAAATGTGACGGCACATCTCACACAATTATTGTGACATATCCATATGGGATACTTTGATGACCTATGGTTTGACCAAGGTAACATTAACCGGTAGGGCTTGGTGGAAGCCTCTAGTCTCTATTGGTAAGGCAACTTTGTGGTTGTGCTCAACTCCATAAACCTACAGGATAAGATCCCGTTTTGGTTCCAGAACCCAGTAGGAGCTTGAAACCTTGGTGCACAGAAGACCGGAAAGGCTCTTTCAGAGCATTGTTGGTGATCTGGATGGTCATGCAACCTACGAAAACACATCCAAGCCCGTGACTTGTGCATCCTTAATACGTCGAGCAGCAATGATCTAGCATGCTTGCTGAAACTCCTCTGAGTGCCTTACTCCTCTTGGGAGGAAGTTAGCATAGATTATCGGTTCAACCATCATAACTGGTTGACCCGAAGATCCTCGTGGCCGTGATGCTTTCCTCGTGGTGGTTGAATCTCTGAAGAAGGAGGCACATTTCAGGCCCACAACCATGCATGCCATTGTCAAATAAACAACATGCACCTTTTGGGACACCATTTTTTGATAGCATGGGTTGTCGCTATGCATGATCCATAATTGAGATGTGCAATTTCCAAGTGAATCCAGGCAAGCCTTTGGTGGGATCTTTGGCACTCACCAACATATGTCCACTAGTTTTCATTTGCAAATGGATGGACAGACATAATGAATCAACCGAAATTTAGATCAAATGCTCCGGATGTACGTGGATACATTGATAGATGACTGGGATGAGTTTCTCAGTCCGACAGAGTTTGCCTACAAAAAATAATTTCATAATTCCACGGAGTTGACACTAGTTTTTCTGAACTGTGACCGGTATCCGATGGTACCCAACTCCTAGGTGATGCATAGGGATGGCGGGAATCAGGTACCTTCCTTCCATGCCTTTGCTCATCACATGGACACTCTTTCTTAAGAAGCACGTGAATACATCCATGCATCGAAGCAATGCCAAAAGACCTATGCCGATGTTGGTCGCCATGACGTCACATAATCGATTGGCGACCATGTGCTTCTAAGCACAAAGAACATGTGTCTCAAGATGTTTGGAGCAATACAAGTTTTTCCTAAGTGGACTGGCCTTCCAAAGTCACCCAAAAGATTGATGAAGGAGCCTATTGCCTTGCTCTTCCAAAGAAGAGCAAGGCAATAGGCTCATGAAGATCCATGACTTATTTCATATAAGACTTGTTGCACCCTATGCGACATGAGGACCAGTTCAGCCAGCGCCTGTAATGCTCGCAAGTGACAACCAGTATGAGTTACATGGGCTCCACCAACATCACGAACGTACACACGGTAATCGTGCTATGAAGGAATACCTCGTGAGTTGGGCAAGTAATGGACCTGAACACAATAGTTGCGAGCTTGAAAGTCATTTCCCAAACGTCATGCTGAAGGACCCTTGGCAAGACCAGGCTGCCCAGTTTTGCACACTTGCCCCAGGGGTACCAGCCTAGCACAATCCCCACGTACAGAACCTTCAATTGTCAGAGTACAGACAAGAGCACAAATCTAAGGATCTCGAAGCATGGGTATGCCCAGGGTGATCATCGCATTGTGATTGCGAAGTGCAATTGGGTACAAGGGCTCGAACCCCGTTCACCCGCCGTGTTACAAAGGTGGGGTTGAAGAAAAAAATGTCGACCACTTTTTGGTGAACACCATCCCCCCC
>SZWC01013265.1:35396-73954 GCA_023375785.1 Penium margaritaceum | reverse complement strand
TCTCGGAGGCAAGAAAGTAGGTAGAGGGGCATACCGAATGGAGGAGTGTTTCCACGGTCGGTTGTACGCTTCATTAAACCTCCTCAGAATGTCTCTGTGGCTCTCACACACTCCGTACTTCGCGCCATACCGCGTGTACACCTGCACCCCCGCCCATGCGCCATGTGGCCATCGCACCAAAGGCAAGAGAGGGAAGCTAGTCAGGCGAACACACGCACACCCGTGCGCTCGCGCGCGCACACACTGGCACACGCACAGGCTACTGCGCGTCCACGAGCGGGTGCAGGGCGCGCGGTACCTGCACGGCGCCGCAGCACATCTCACCCGTACGCTCTCCCTCCCCCCCTCCCTCCCCCTCTCTCTCTCTTCGTCTCCCAGAATATCACCACACAGACATTGCGTTGTGCGCCGCAACTTCAGGTAGCAGCCAGTGTGGCCTAAGGTACAGCAAAATTGGTTAAGTAAGCCAAGAGACGACTTCGCACCAGGTGATGGCTCTACACTGTGCCAAGACGTTGTTCCGGGGAAAAGGCGGCAACGCAGAAGCAGACTGAGAAGAAAAGAGGGGGGCGGGGGGGGGGGGGGGGGGGGGGGGGGGGAGAGGGGCGTGCAAGTTGTTGAAAGGATTCGGCCGAGGTCCAAACAGGTGTATCACCAGAGGGAAGATCTGTCAACCACACGGAAAAGCAAACCCGAGCATGCGACCCGTCCGTGCCCTCCCTCCTATCGTGCGACTGCTCTGCTGACCGACGCAGGCCGGCGTATACCACCACTGCGCACCATGCACTAAACGCAGTCGGTCTGTTGTGTCGCCGACGGTGAAATTGCGGTGTCGGTGGCTCACAGCAGTGATCAACACAACCCCTCTCCCCTCTCCACTCGCCCCTCGCCCCCCAGTCTCGTCCGCCCCCTTGAGGCCCACACCCTTTGACGCACCCTTCATGCTCTCGCTACGTTTCCGCAAGCGAAAGCTCTAACCGAGAGGGGGAAAAGGGGGAGGGCGGTAGGGGGATTGGGAACAGGTGGGGGGGGGGAGAACAGCAGGGAGGGAGTACCCTACGTGTCCCACGTGGCTCTCTACCTCTGCGACGCACTCGGAAGGTTCCAGGAGAGTGCCCGCCACGTCCACCAGGACGGCTTTGACGGGGAAGCTCAACCCATTGGCCCGCAGCACGGGAAAGCCGTACCGCCATTCATCATGCACGCTCGCGCCGCCCGCCGCATCCAGGCGCGTTTCGGCTGCGGCTGCTGCTGCTGCGGCGGCGGCGGCAGCCGCAACTGCAGCAGAAGAATCTGGACGCGGCCAGGCGTTGGTGACGACTCCGCGGACGGGGACGGTGCTGCTGCTGCCGCTGATGCCGCTATTGCTGCCACCGTTACTGCTGCTGCTGCTGCCGATCTTGGGTGCTGTATCGTCCCATGAATTGACAGGATGTGCGGCGGCTCCATGCGCGCTCAAGCTGGTGCATATGCCCCCGGAGATGCTTCCACTGCCGCCGCGGCGACTGCTGCTGCCGCTGCTGCCGCCGGTGCTGCCGAGCCTGGTGCCGCCGGTCACCGTGCCATTCGCAACGCTGCTGCCACTGCCGCTGGTGTTCACCCCAGACTGCGGCGTGGTAGGAAAGAAAGGGTCGGGCGGGAGTTCAGGGATGGAGTGCAGGCACGCAGGGTTGTGGGAGTGGAAGGCGGCGTGGTGGCGAGTGTGACATGGCGATTGGGTTGGCGCGTGTGGCGCAGTCGGGGGGTGTGGAGGCGCCCGACCGTTGCTAGTGTGTGCAGCAGTGGATAGGAGTGAGGCGGAGGCGCGAGTGGCGAAGGACGCTGCAGCGCGGGCAACGAGGGGCTGCGCCTGCAGTGTCGCCGCTACAGCTGCAGCTGCAGCAGCCTTTCGGGCGGCCATGGCGGATTGCGCGTGGGTGCTGTCTTGCCTGGATTCGAGCGAGACGTGCGTCCGACGGACGTTGGACAGCTGACACCTTCGAGACTTTTTCAGAGACAGTGAGCAGAGTCCAGTCCACAGAAGACGAGACAGTTGGGAGAGTCCTGCTTGTGCGGTTCCAGTTAAGAAAGAGCACTTCAAGGAGACATTTGGTGCACAAGATGGGTCCGAACGCAACTGTGGCCTCGTCGCGCTTGTAAGAAAGAGGCCTTGGCAGTGAGCACCTGCGCGACGCGACTTGGGCCTGTGGAGGTTTTCTGGCGGAAAGGCGTACCGCACGTTTCCCTCTAGTCGCTCGTGACAGGCACGGTGGGGGAGGCGCACAGTGGGGAGAAAGGGGATGTGCCGTGCACTGACGCGGGGGGGGGGGGGGGGGGGGGGGGGGGGGGGGGGGGGGGGGGAGGGGATGTCGTCTGCATGATGGGGAAGGGGAGAGAGGCCTATGCCGCTGTCCGACGGGAGAGAGCGGGCTTGCGGTGAGCATCGCAAGCAGCGACTGCATGGTCATGGTGATGGTCATGCGCGGCGGAGAGCAGGGCACGGATTTCGACTTTTGCCGCACGGGAAAAAAATAGGCAGTCCCTATGTGTCCTTTTCTCATTCTGTGGTTCGTTATCCTTGGACGACATTGAGCTTGAAATGCGCCCCATATGGCTCTATGGTTTGCCTTCCTCTGCCCTTCATACTTCGCTGATTGTCTGGAGGGGGGTGGTTTCGATTTTAGGCGCTCGTCGGGTTGAGAGGCTTTGGCAATGATGACCGCCACGTGTTGACACCACGGGACGTCCATGAGTGACGCGAGTGCCGATGCTGACAGGGAAGACGGCTGAGTCACTCCCCGAAAGCGTGGCCGCGGGCTGGGCGAGGTGGTCCCAGGCCGCGGTTGATGGCCGTCTTGCTCGTCTTTGGGATAACCATCGGGGTAAGGGCAAGATTCTGGTCGAAAAGGTTCGCAAGTGTCAATCAGCAAACCCCTCTTTTAAGCAATATTTTGCATCAAACGCATACCTGAAATCATGTATTTCATCATCGAACCCTAACTGCACCCCGGTCAGAAAACCTCAACAAGCAGGCATGAGCGAAGCACAGCGCGCCATCCCTCGTCAGTGCCCTCCTCTGCTGAGGCAGCTGCGGAAGTCCCTCGACATCACCAGACAGATTTTGCGGTGGCCGCAGCATCCGTTGCCCTCTCGTGCGGCCGAGCTGAGCACTGCGTCGCAGATTTCTTCTTCACAGGCAGCCAATGGCAGGCAAGATAAATGAGGTCGGTCAAACTGGGCGCAATCATCGACATCGAGGAGCAGTCACCAGTGCGTGCCAACCGCTGGATGTCCGGTTTCTCGCCGCTCGAGCTCTCTTGCCCACAAGCACGACGTAAACGGGCAGCCAAGAGGGAAATGGAGCAGATTGGTGTCGAAAACGACCTTATGGAACTCTTTGCCCAACATGACGGAATTTCTCTACCGTCTATAAGTTGTCAAAATTTGTCGAAACATTGTCCGGAAGACTTTTGCGATAACAAAACTGATGAGCCGAGAATAATTTTTTTGGTCACATTTTATTTATTATGGATCAGAATAAAATTCAAATCATAAAAAAGGGGTCTTTTGTACTAAGCAGCGAGTGCACTTTGAGAAAAAAGTTTTGAATAAGTCGAGCAAAAATATCCAATGACAAGAATCACAATAAGACATATGTTTGATATTCAGTGATCGATATGAGCATCACGTACAACATTACACAATGATTGGTCGCTTCGAGCAACTCAATTGAGAAGTCGAGGGGTTTCCCAAATAGCGAGGCGCGGCTTTATAAAAGTCTAGAGCCGAATATAATTCAACAAAATAGTAAAAAAAACGAAATAATTCGTGATGATTCTCTTGACCGTTCTAGAATGTGGTCGAAGTTGTCACAATCTTGGGCAAGGAAACAACGGAGGTCAAAATGCCCTCGGCCGAACGCATAAAAACCCTCAACTACGTGTGATGAGCCATAAATTTAAGGGCAGAAATGCCCACTCGTAGAGTCTAAGGACTAGTCAATGTCTAAGACATAACCACCCCCCCCCCCCTCCGTAGTAGCGAAATCCCATCGCATAAGTAGACATGGGACGATGATGATGGTAGTAGCCGTCGATCAAATGATCCACGTCTCCAAGGTTTTTGTAGGGTTCCCAGCTGTTGTGCACGTGCCACGACCAAAAGCTCGGTCATTTTTTCATGGCAACGATGTCCAGGGATGTCTTCGATCACATATAGTGTATCCCTGTCTTCTTGGATGGGAGGCGGAGGAGCGACGTCTCTGCCTGGAACATTCTCGCCGTATTCCTGGTACTTCTTGATCTTGTTGATGTGGAAGACAACGTGGATCGCCATGGTGCGAGGCAGGCGAAGTCGAGCGACAACAAGGCTTTGCTTTCTCTTCACCTCCAACAGTCCCAACTACCAATGTTTGAGCTTAGCGAAGTCTCTTCCTCGGGGTTTGATGTTCGCCAAGCAGAATGTACACGATCGCTAGCGCTGAACACGACATCGTTGCAATGTCAGCCAGTTACTCGCATCATAGTTGCTTGTGTGTCCGCAAGAGTCTGTGAAGCGGGAGGGCTGGTTCGGCCCTCCCTCCCCGCTGCAGCGAGGGGTGGTTGTGAGCCACCCCTCGCGTCAGCGAGGGCTGGCCGATGGCCAGCACTTTGCTGTTCTTTGGCCAGCTCGTTGCCGACTGGATGGCCGGCGGCCGTGGACAGTAGGGCCGGACTGCTATTGTAGCTTGCACGGCAGAAGATGCAAGGTGCGGGTCAAGCCATCGAGGGTTTACACGTAAGTTTTGCAAGAGAGGACCAAGTAACATGAGACACACGCGACAGATGTGTTACGGGAGCGGGAGAGGGCGAGAGGCAGCGAGCAAGCGAACGGCGAGCTCGCTCAAGCTCGCTGCCCTCGTGGGTGTTGAACAGTCACCACTCGACCACTAAATTATCCCAGCTCCTATCTAGTCATGTTTGAGTGAGCACCCGGTGGGCATCACATAAGTCCACCACACACAATCAAATTGTATGCAAACTCAAGGTGCTTGTGCAATTCCATACTGACTGAGCTAAGGAACTGTCTGACGTGAAGCCGTCGTCATCACGATGAAGTAGCCAGGGGAATGTCTCTCTCTCTAGTGATTAGTCACCCGCAACAGTGAGGTGAGCGTGCAATGAGGCTAGAGGTCACCTTGTGGCACTCGACACAAACCAACACTCCCCCATGATCCACAGTCGACTAGCACGACGACACTCACTGAAACGAAACCGACGTCACAAGAAGCGATTAAGGACAACACTGTTCACAAGCACTGGCACAACCACTCAACCGGGAGCATCACGAGCACACAACAGTCCAACAGCATGTACAGCTGCCTTGAAGGCGTTGCTTCTCAGTACCCTCGTAAGGAAGTCGGCTCATTGCTGACGGGTGTCAACCCACACGATCTAGACATCTCCTAGAGCCACGCGCTCACGCACAGAATGATGCTCCACATTGATATGCTTTGTGCGAGTGTGGTGCATGCCATCGTGCTTAGCAATAGCTTTCGTGCTTTGTTTGTCATAGTGCAAGGTGATAGACTGGATGGGAACGCGCAACTGCTATAGCAAGCGACACAACCAGACGCTCTCACAAGTCCCTGCACCAAGAGCAACATACCCTGCTTCACTGGAGCTGCATGCAACACACTCTTGCTTGCCACTCTTCCAGGAACTCGTAGTCCCTCAAGCGAGGAGGACATAGCTAGTACGACTGCGTGCATCCGTATTGTGCGTCCAGTCACTGTCAGTGTATCCATCAACAACCAGCGACGGCTGTGACCGGTAACAAAGACCAACACGGGGGGTGGAGAGCGCATACCTCACAACGTGCAGTGTGGCTTCCATGTTTCGTGCCCGTGGACACTGTGAGAAGTGAGCGAGGAATTTTACAACGAAGGTTACGTCTGCCCTCGTGGTAGTGGTCACGTACATCAGAGACCCAATGACTTGCAGGAAGTCGGTAACATCCACTGGCTCCCCCAACCTTGACACGTCAAGTGTCTTCAATAGCCTCTACTTTGCGGGCGTCATCGGCGTCAACGTAGTGGGCACAGGCTCTAGCAAGGAGGCAAAGGGCTCCCCTAGGCTCCTGGTGTATGCAACATGGTGAACATGCAGGACACGACAAGCACGATCGCGCTCGAGCTCCATGCCAAGGAAAACACGAGCCGGACCCAAGTCCTTCATTTTGTACGCAGACTGCAGTAGGGTCTTCATGACTGACACTACCTCTCGACTCGGAGACGCGATGAGCAAGTCAACGACATAGAGGAGGATGGCGTCAAACGGTGCGGAGCGTGGAATGACAAAGAGGGCCAGATCCACCATGCTACGACGGTACCCCCCCTTCTCCAGAGTGGAGGTGATCTCCTGGTTCCAACACAGCGGCGACTCCTTGAGGCCTTAGAGGGCCTTTCGCAGACGCCAGACTTTGTCGGTGCCGTCAGAAAACCCTGGTTATTACACCATGTAGATCTCCTCGTCTAGCTATCCGTGGAGAAGAGCATTGTTGACGTCCATCTGCTCGAGCTTCCAATCATGGTGTGCTACGAGACTCAATAGTGCCCGGGCTATAGTGTAGCGTCCGACAGGGGCAAACGTTTCGTCGAATTCGATGCCTCGCATTTGGGAAAATCCCTTGGCTGTAAGACGTGCCTTGTACTTGTCAAGCTCACCAGTGGGTTTGTACTTCCTGCGAAATACCCATCGGGCACTGACGGCCTTGTGGCCTGGTGGGAGGTCCACAAGCTCATACACGGCATTGTCATCAAGAGCCCCCAGTTCGTCCTGCATTGCAACCTCCCACTTTTTTGAGTCGGGCGCAGCCCGTGCCCGCTGAACTGTGGTTAGGTCTGGCGACGAAGGTAGGGCAGCAACAGTTGCATGACACTCTGCAATGCTGCCAATGACGGCAGCTTCGAGAGCACGCTCGTGCTCTGACATGAGTTGAGCATGGCTGAGGACTGAGCCAGGGTGGACAACCCATGTGGCCAAGCCAAGGGCGTCCATGCCGGTTGGCAACGCTGGGGACTGCTCCGGCTGAAACTGAGAGGGACGGACAGAAGATGACGCAACTATGGTAGAGCGGGAAGGAAGTGCACACAGGCGTCCGCCTAAAAAAAAACGGTTTGATGAGAGTAGGACCAAGGAGAGCGTTGGACTAGCTGGGCTGGACCGGTGCGACACGAGACAGCGGATTGGATGGGATAGCAGAGGATTGTGTAGGTGAGACGGATGATGGGGAAGATGCAGCAAGAGAGGCCGGACCGCCGAGGGAGCTAGGCGACGCAGACGGGAGCACGTCAGAGGACGGCGAAGTCGTAGTGCCGGGATCCGGCGAATGCTCCGAGGATGAGGGTTGCAAATGGGAGACCGCAGCAGGGACCACAGGGGCTGAGGAGACCCAACCGCCCGCGGGCCCCTAGGTGCCGACTTCCCGCCAAACCCGAGAGAGCAGAAACAGGGAGGCAGTAGACAAATCACGACTGAGGTAACAAAGAAACACAGACTCAACGAACAGGAAATCATGAGACTCAATGACGCACTAGCGCTCCTGGTCCCAGAAGCACCATGCCATAGACTGGGAGGAGACACCAAGGAAGGGACAGAGACGACCACGAGGGGAGAGCTTCCCATCGCATGGGTCCTCAGGCAGCTAGACTGACGCAATACTAGCCCACACGCGAGCAAGACGGAGATCAGTACGAGTGTCATACCAGCGCTCAAAGAGGTCACAGTGCATGGGAGCGGGTTGTGCGGCACCCGATTCTAGACACAGGTCATGTAACTCATGGCCTCAAAGGCGAACAAAGGAGGGAGACCGGACTCAGAAAGGAGGGTTCGGGCTCCATCGTCGAGGGTTCAATTCAAACGTTCAAAGATCCCATTTTGTTGAGGTGTGTAAGGAGCAAAGGTCTCCAGACACACCCCATGGAACTCAAGGAAGTGGGCTGTGGGACCGGGGAATTCACCGCCACGGTCACTACAAAAGACGTGCAACAAACGTTGACAGGACCACTTAGCTTGAACCAGCCAAGACACAAGGCATAACACCCAGCACCCCCAAGAAACTCATGCGGCAGAGGCCCCATGACGTCAGCATGGACAAGGTCAAGGGGATGAGAGGAGTGAGTGCCAGACGAAGTGAAGGGAGAGCGATGCATTTTGCCCTGGACATAGTCAAGACAATCGGAGGGACAAGGGCAAGGGAACGTGGACGCTGACAGGCAAACAGCAGGCTATAGACGAAGCATGCCGGTGATTGCATCAGTGTACACATGACCAAGGCGGCGATGTAAGGGTTGGACATCAGTAGGGGAGAGGGAAGGTGCGACATGAGCAAGAGTAGAGCCAACGCAAGGTGTGGAGGGTGAGTGAAGAGGAACACGATACAGCTTGTCACAGCAAATACCCAAAAAAAAGACCAGAGGAACAAAGAGTGACAATTCTAACACACTTACTGGCAGAGAAATCCATACCTTGATTGTCAAGGGAGATCACCGAAAGCAAGCCGAGCTCCAAAGAAGGCATGTATAGAACATCAGGCAAGAACACAACACCACTGGGACCGAAAAAATGAACGACCCCAACGCCCTGCGCGGGGCGCAACTGGCCGGAGCCATTCCTTACAAAGCGAACTGAGCCGACAGGGCCTAACAAGACAAAGGCAGAACGGACAGAGGAAATATGGTGAGTGGTCCCAAAATCGAGAACCCAGAATCCACCAGATGCACAAACGTGGGGGAGAACGCCATAGGTGGCAAGAACGCCAATAGAGGGAGGCAATGAATCACAACCAGCAAGACGACAAGGGAGAACGACTGAGTGCCAGTGCTTGACCCACGGTACAGATGCGGGCGACAGGCCGAAGACGTGACCGGAGGGACGTCCACGAAGATCATTATCACTGCAACAAGCAAGACCTCTGGCCAACGAAGACAAACTCTCACCTCCCTGATTGCGAAGGTGCAGGCGCTAGAGAAGAGACTATTGCAACTGGCGCTCACCAACGACAGAAGGCGCGGGCGACGGGGCCGACGAGCTCGCGACATGCGGGAACCACGAAGGAAGAGTGTAGGATGGGGAGGATGACCCAACGTAGGCGGGTGCTCCGTAAGGCAGTGGCCAGCCCCAAGGGTATGGGATGGATGGAGGAGTGGGAGAAACCCTTGCGGTGGAGTAGGCATGGACAGAGGAGTTGGGGGACCGGGAGGAGGAGCCGGCGGTGGAGCTGGTACCGGAGGAGGAGGAGCCAGGAGTACGGTCCTAGTACCACGCATGGCGCTTGCAAGGCGAAGGTCGTCAGGGAGCTCAGGGCACTCGCGTGCGGAGTTCTTGGAGGAGACGCAATTCTAGCACACCACCTCACCAGGAACCCGGGACGGTGTGGATAGTTTGGCCGGCCCCTTGCCCTTTTCCGCGACCACGGCTGCGGCCACATTCCTGAGAGGTAAGAGCTGAGGCCATTGTGGTCAAAGAGGGAGAGGAGGATGGTGAGGAGGATACAACCGAAGAGACGGGAGAGGAGGAAGCTGTGATGGCAGCAGTGACGCCAGCGGTTATAGTACGATGAAGGCGTTTGTTTTGGAGACTTGTCCACCAGGCAGCAAGCCTCTCAGCAACGAAGTCCTAGAGGGCATCAGCACCAGGTGGGGAGCCATGAGGGACTGGCTCGGAAGCAAGGCGCTCCAGCTCCAGTGCCTTGACATCGCGAAGGAGGTCAGACAACTCTGGGATCAACCCGTTGACCATGGTGTGCACGGCGGACAGCTGACCTGGCACTGCCTTGTCAAGCTCGCAAAGCCGTTTGAGCCCTCGAGCCCAATACGAATCTGCTAACTCGTTCGCTCGCATCAGAAGGGTGTTGAATTGCACAGCGAGGACACTCTGAGCCGCCTTACCAGTGACGGTGGTACGGCGCCGCAGCATGGTGTAGGTACCAACAGGGTCAGCTGGACGCTAAACAATTGGGTCGGCATTGTACGTGCCGACGTCATCGACAAGGATCTTTGGTGCAGCGGCAATGAGGCCATAGAGAGCGCGGGCAGACTCGATAGCAAGAGTTGTGAAAGGAGGGACAACGAGGAAATAGTACTCCCAAAGGCGTTCCCCTTGTGCCCATGCACTGAAACGGGTCTCCCAAGAGGAGAAGACCATTCTAGTGGACAGGACTGGAGGGTGAGAGAAGAAGTCATGCTGGCAGGAGATAGCAAGTGGAGGGATATCAGAATCAACAGGATCAGCAGCTGCGATGCTAGAGGCGGATGGGGTGGAAGAGGCACCTACATTGGTGCCACCAGAGGCACCAGCCGGTAAGATGGAGGCAGCAGGCAGGCACTTGAGCACAATGGCGGCGACCTCATCTACAAAGGTAGCGCGGTTGTTGATAGCGACTTTGAGGCGCTCTTTTGCCTCACGCTAGGCCTCGCAAGAAAGGTTCAGCTGGCGCTGAAGGTCGGCTATGGCCGACTCGTCGTCACCAGGCATGGTGACGACGGATGGGCCATGCCAAAAAAAATCCGGCAGAGTTTCCCCTGCCCCAGTGAGCGTGGGAAAACTAGGAGTGCCTTAGGCACGTTGGATGTGCTACAGGACAGTCCGACCCAAAGCACATAGCCAAGCCATAGCAGAGGAGAGAGATAGAGTGCAAGCAGGGGAGAGAAGACAATTCCACAAGCCCTCACGAGGGGCGAGGTGGGCTACGCAAAAAGGCAAAGAGTGGTGCGACAATGGAAGGAGTTGCAGCGGACAGAACAGAGAGAAGGGATACAGCTGGTACCACTAGGGCCACAACACCTGTAGTGAAGGCAGCACCCACCGTGGGAAGAACTATTGCTGCTGAGACGTTTGTTGCAGCGAGGATGGTGATGTCGGAGGGTATAGATGCGGCAGATGCAATGGCAACGGCCGTCGAGGTGCGGATGGCTAAGGCTGCTGAAGACACAACAGAGGCTGCAGAAGTTGTTGAGGAAGCCACAGGTATTGCGGCTATGGCTAACTGCGTGCCAATATGTATCGCTGCTGGATCTATGGGTCTAGCTACTACTGCGATCTCAGTGTATGACTCTGCAGCATGTCCCGCGGACGTTGAGACAGGGGCGCGTGCTACGCGGGCTGTTGCGGCAAATGTGGTAGCAGCTGCGACAGCGGCATCCATCACAACACAAGCAGCTCTCGTGAGCTTGTGTGCAAGCTCTAATGTCTCTCGACGTCGTTGCGTCATTGTACTCCACAGTACAACAATGCAGAAGCGACGTCGTACAGCGGCTCGACCCCCCAGAGGAAGCAGGGCGAATGGAGCTTACCGAGTTTTGTGGTGCAGCCCGAGACGAAGATGTGGCATCCTTCATTGCTGAAACGTCGTCCCTCCGGTGGCTGGACTGGTGTGCGGAACGCTCCCCGTTGCACACGCCAGGAGATGCCGCACCCGGCAGATATGAGGAAGCCAGGTTGACAATGCGCACCAATGCGATGGTGCATGCGCGACAGTGGTAGACGCTGCTGTTGCATGCTGCATGCGCGTTGTGCACAAAAGTGGCACGAATCTCATAATCCCACTGCGTGACTGCGGCTGATCTGCGGCTGGCGGCTGTCACTGCTTGGCTGAAGCCACCGTGGGTGACTCTGCTACTGCCGCGGTGCATTAGTAGAATGCGGCCTGCTGCTATGGTAGCACGGGCTGTGGAATCTGGTGTGCTTTACTGCTGCACTCCGTAGTCTGCTGCTACTGATGCTAGAGCAGTCCGCTGCTGTCGATACTACTGTAGTCTGCTTCTGTTGATGCTATAGCAGCGCTGCTATAGTGTCGCCTCTGCTGCTGCTCTACTTTGCATTTGCAGCCGCTTTGCTCTGTTGCTCTGCAAATGCACTCCCGGGCTGCCGTAGCTGCAAAGGCCATCCGCTGAGAGATATGGATGCTACCTGTCGTTTGGTGCGAGGCATGCACTGAGGCCACAATGGGGTTTGCAGCCCATGTAGAGGTGACGGCTGACGGCTGATGCCTTTTATTGGCACCGTGGAGGGAAGGCGTTGCGCAACTATGGAAGACGGGTCCAGAGAGGGGCGGCAACCGCAATGGGGTTCGTTGCCACGAGAGACGAGGACGTGGTCTTTAAAGAAGGACGTGCGGGAGACGGGCTGAACTGAGAGTGTGCCACAATCTCCCCCAGTGCTGCTAGGGAGTGAGCCGCACAGTTAACGACGGCGGGTCAGACATGCAACGCCAAGAGTGGCAGTCGCGGGTTTGGCCAAGAATGCGTGGAAGGCAGGTCGATCCACCGCCCGTCTTCCACATAAGCTGCTCTGATACCAGTGGACAGTAGGGCCTTACTTTTATGGTAGCTTGCAAGGCAGAAGATGCAAGGTGTAGGTCAAGCCATGGAGGGTTTATGCGGAAGTTTTTAAAGAGAGGAACAAGTAACACGACACACACGACAGAGGTGATACGGGAGCAGGAGAGGACGAGAGGCAGCAAGTGAGCGAACGGCGAGCTTGCTCAAGCTCGCTGCCCTCGTGGGTGTTGAACAGTCACCACTCGACCACTAAGTTATCCCAGCTCTTGTCTAGTCCTATTTGAGTGCGCACCTAGTGGGCATCATATAAGACCACCACACACAATCAAATTGTATGTAAAATCATGGTGCTTGTGCAATTTCCTGCTCACTGAGCCAAGGAACTGTCTGACATGAAGGCGTCGTCATCATAGTGAATTAGCCAGGGGAATGTCTCTTTCTCCAGTGATCAGTCACCTGAAACAGTGAGGTGAGCGTGCAACAAGGCCAGAGGTCACCTTGTAGCACTCAACACAAATCAACAGTCACCAACCGGCCAGCAACCAACTGCCACCCACCAGCTGCCGATCGCGGCCTCAGCCCAATCGGCGGCTGAGGGGCCATGAGGGCCTCAAGGGCGAGGCCTTGTGGCCTCGTGCCCTCACCCCCCTCAGCCCTCCTCGCAAGCGAGCAAGCAAGGACGAGGGATAGGGAGAGTGAGAGTGAGAGGGAGAAGTGAGAGACACCCCTGGAGTGAGATCGCCAGCGTGCCTCGCACACGATGCTTTCGCGCCAGAATGACAAAAAACAAACTCAAATTCCGTTTATGACGAACGTTGAGTTTTAAGATGGAAAACTCATGCAAACTCACGAGTTCAAAGTGAAAAACTGTTGGTTTGGGTCCCAAAACCAGGGGTAAGGTCAAAAACGGAAATGTGCTTTCGGAGACTATAAATGTTTGAGTCTCCTTCCTTTGGGTCATAGATGATGATTGCCCCCAGAGTGACACAGAGGAGAAAACCCCTCGAGCACGCTCAGGAAACCATTTATGCGAACTCCGACGATGACCTTAGAGCAGGATCTAAAGTTCCGGCTTGTTACAGTGGTTCTCAGAGCCGGACGACCCACGCGACCAAGGGTGTGAAGGAAACGGCGGCTACATTGTGTATAAAATGCCGCCGGTAGCTAGAAGCAGCAACACGTATGCCAGAAGGGAATACGGCATCTACACTTCACTGTTTGAAGCGCCGTAAAGTGTGGTATGAAGCTGGAGAAGAGCTATATTCTTTTTGACTTCTTTCTTTTAGCCTCCTCTTTACCCCGGTAGGCTAGGGGAATTTTTTTGGGACATGGTGGGGAGCGTCCATCCCCAAACCACCAATTTCTCCCCTCCTTTCAAGAGTCCTTCCTTCATCCTTCATCCAGAGATTAGGACAGCACCTTTTTCCAGTATAATAGACTCTCGTGGCCTGAGAGTACCCTAAAAAGAAAGAGGGTGACACCTTGAAGATTTTTTCACGACTCCTCCAAAACTACCGTCTCAAGGGAGACGCTGCCAAGGAACGCAAGAAGCGTTCAAGAACGTGAATAGGAGGCCAAAGAAGACAAGAAGACAAGATGAAAATAAGAAGTTAGAATAGGGAGTGAAGGAGTTGCTAAGAATTGTCAGAATTCATGTCCCAGTCTTTGCCCTTCTTTTGTGAGTGACACTTACATTTGTTGTCATTCCATTGTATTCTAATTGTATATTTTCCTAGATTCTAGTCACTACCTTTTGGCATGGGTCACGACATAAGAAGACTAGCTTTAAAATCCACGTCCTTGTGCTGACCGTGGCGGCCTAGGAAAATAGAAATTAAATCTATAATTACCCCACCGATCGTGAGAGCAAGGAGACTTCGGGAGGTGATTCCTCCTCGAAGTTGTCGGGTGATCCTCACAACGGTCTTCACGCGATAGTTGTACGGGCAACGAGATGGCGTGTGCCGGACCGTCCAAGACCAACGAGGGCAATGTGGTAATGGCCTCACCACACACCCTCGGCGGACTCCAAATTTTGGAAGCCGCCGCCGCGAGCATAGTTTCCAAAACAAAGGCAACCGTATCGTCGAAGGCAACCGGCCCCAACCTCGGCGACACCGAGACTGGTGCAGAATCCAGAAAAGTGCTCGATGAGCACGTGGACGCACACATGGATGACCCCCACACGACAGACGATGTGCTCAAGGAAGACCACCCGGGTGTGGACCCCGACGAAGAGCATGACGTCGACCATGGCAAAGGCGACAAGGATCTCGATCATTGCCATTGTCATGCATCAAACTCGAGCCCATTGCTCGAGAAGGGCAAGATGCTCGCCGGATCGCCTCAAGCTACAAACAGCAATGAGGCTACCGAGAGCAACAAAGGCGCCGAAAGCAGCCATGCGGGAAGTTCCCACAAGAGCGAGCCGGACGACATCGCCGTGAAGGCAATTCACAAACATCGCCGAAGGCTTGTCGAGTTGGATGCCGAGGTGACCAGCCAACTTAAGATCACCACCGACGGTGGGAACGCAACACCACCCGGAGGAGTGGGGACGGACTCCCTTCCTACGATGAGGCTACGATGGGGCAAACCAACGTTCAAGCAAGTGTCGTCGCGGACGACAACCTTCTCCAAAAGGTGGGACTCCTCGGAGGTATGTACTCGAACTGTACCCTCCTATAGTTGATAAAGGTATACGGACAGCGCGAGGCCCTTGAGGCTATCGTTGATGCTCCCAACGACATGAGAAGTAAAGTTCGCATTCACCAACTTGCTCGTCCACATCGGGAAGATCATCATGGACCTCGACCGTGATCACCAGTTGCAGCGCCTTGCCGCTCTCGAGGCAAGCCACTCATGCTACGACCTAGACAAGGAGTTGCAGAGCATGACCCAAGTGCGGATGCAGCAGCATTCATAGCGCGTCACAGGTTCTGATGCCATCGCTGATGGCAGTAACGACTTGCCTACATCGACGACTTCAGGGCCAGTCATGAACATTTCCTTCCTCCATTGTGTGGAGATCTTACGAAAGAGCATGAAGCTGACCGACTGGTTGAATCGCATGGAGCATATTCCACGTGTCCATAAGGCTCCACTCAGTCAGTGGGGTGACCTTGCCACAATGCGGCTTGAAGACAAGCTCTCAAAGTATGTGGGTAAGGAGTGGGGTGCGTAGCAATCGTACCTTGAGTGGCAGCCCATACCGTGACATGCCTTCTATGCAATCATGCATAAAACGTACATCGTGCGTGAGGAGGTACTGCACGCCTCCCATAAGACTAAGGATTTTAGGCAGCTGAGTAGCTCACTCGAAGCCTACTTGACCAAGTTCACCGCACTCTTGGAGGAAGTCGAAAGCTTCTCCGAGAGCGATGGGACGTAGAGCTTGAAGTACCCAGAGTGCATACTGCTTGAGTACCTGCGTGATGGTTTTGCCAGCGAAAAATTGAAAGACATGACCACCACAATGGCAACAGGCCAAGCTTGGACAAGTTGGAGGGAGTTCCAAGACTACATAAGTGTAGTCTACAAGCACTACTCGGACGCATGGCCAAACACGCGTGCTCAACAAGGCTGCGACATGCGCATGGAAGTTGCGGGGACAGGAGGGGCACTCGGGCAGCAGGGCGGGGCCAAGGACAAGGAGCCTAAAACCTTCCAGTAAAGATGACAGGCGGGCACAAGACCCCAAACCACATGCACATGCGCGACAATGTCGAGCTGTAGGCGGCGCGTGAGTGTCGCGACACATCATTATGCGACGGACTCTGCCACAATTGTATGCCGCCTGGTTATTTTAGGGCTGAGTGCCCTGAGGCAGTTGGTGGTAGACAAGAGGTCGTGGTGTTAGCCGCAGCAGCAACACCTCGTGGGGATGGTGAAGCAGGAGGCTGCAACCAAGGCCATGGATAGGGTCGGAGTCGTGGAAATGGGCCTGGTCGTGGTAACGGACAGGGCCGTGGGGCGGGTTTTTCCCATCACTGAGTGACATTAGTGGGGGTCACTCAAGGGTAAAACTATATCACAAGTGTGGGTTCATCTGTTCAGATGAGGATGTTAAACAATTTGATTTTTTGACGAGTTCAAACCTCTCTATTGTTTTCTCCCCTCTTTTTGAACCTCATTCTATTCTTGCTCACCGTTGTTGCCCATTAAATCTTGCATCTTCATACGAGATGGGTGATCGAACATGCTTAGTGGTGGCGACACCAACCACTATGCAAGAGTTGAGTGATATAGTGATTGAAGCGAACACCCTCAAAGCGGTGAGTTCAATCATGTATAGAATACCTTTGGTCAACGGTTTTGACCCAGTCAGGTTTAAGGACCGGAATGTGCTAGCTTAGTTTACACATTCCCACAAGATGTAGACTCAAGTGGGTGAATCATGGGAGTTGTGGTGCTCACCGTACCGATTCCGTGTTTATCACAAACTAGGCTTGCCGTCGTCGAGCCTGTTTACTCGGAAGAGTAGACGTAACATGATGATGCAGTTCAAAGGACGCCTAGTTGGTACTCCCGTGGACATACTAACATTTAAGGATATGACTCCTTTGTTAGTTTTGGCTTTTCCCGACAGGTTGGCCTGAAGTACGAGCCATCAAATGGCGTAGTTGTCGTTGGTGACAACCATACGACACCCATAATCGGTACCTGTAAAGCAAAAATTTGTATCCAATGATACACACAAAGTGTCACGTTGAAGGTACTCAACCTTCTTGACCCGTTTGACGTAGTGGTAGGCGATCCCTGGCTCCGTGAAAACAAGGCTCTGATGTACTTTGAATCAAAGCATTTGATCCTCTGAAAAGGGCAGCGTCGCTTTACGCTGATTCCAAGTACAAAATCATCACCGCCTTAAAGTCCATGCTTGTTTGTCTACAGTGCAGGGTAAGGGACAAATTCGACAAGGTTATCGATACTTCTTGGCTCAGCTACTGAAAGTGGAGGACAACGTGAAGGAAGACACGCCACAAGAGATCAAATCTCTATTAGCAGAGTTCTTGGATGTATTCGAAGACCCACCGGCTGGGCTACCACCTGAACACCACATGGGCCGCACAATTTTGTTGCAACCAGAGTCGACTCCTCTATTCAGACGCATGTATCGCCTTAGTCCAGTAGAAAGGCAAGAGGCCAAATTCCAAATCAGAGAGTACCTTCCAAAAGGGTGGATTGAACCAAGTAGCTCGCCGTATGGTGCAACGATCCTTTTTGTGAAAAAAAAGGATGGTGGTTTACGAATGTGTGTGGTCTACCGGGCTGAACAAGCTAACAGTGGAAAATTAAGTCGCCTTACAACGGATCGAGGATCTGTTTGACCAAATCTAAGGGGCAAACGGTTTTTCGTCCTTGGAATTTTCTCAAGGGTACCATCAAATCCGCATTACGGAAGATGATGTCCCCAAAACTGCATTCCGAACGCACATGGGACAGTATCAGTTCCGAGTTTTATGCTTCGGGCTAACGAACGCCGCAACAACATTCCAAGGATAAATGAACCGAACGTTTGCCAAGCAACTCGGCAAGTTTGTCTTGGTTTACCTAGACGACTTCCTGGTTTTCTCCAAATCCATGGGAGAGCACATAGACCATGTGCACGTAGTCCTTGCGATCCTTCGGGAATGGAAATGCTTGCGTGAAAGTGAGCAACTGCAAGTGTACACAAGATGAGCTCGAATACCTTGGGCACATCGTCGGCAAGGACGGTATCTATGTCGACCCACGAAAGGTCCAGGTCGTGGTGGATTGGCTATGCACGGAAAATGTTGGGCGGATTTGGTCTTTTCTTGACCTTGCAAAGTAATCTCGATGGTTTATACAAGGGTATTTGACCCTTGTGGCACCGCTAACTAGGCTCACGAAAAAAATTGTGTGTTTGTAATGGCCATCTGGTTGCAAGAAAGCCTTTCTCAGATTCAAAGAGCATCTATCTATAGCGCCCGTCCTAGCTCTTCCGGATCCATTGAAACCATGGGAGGTTCGATGTGATGCATCAGTAGTAGCACTCAGAGCCGCCCTTGTGTAGAACGGTCACCCAGTGGTGTATGAGAGCCAGAAGCTCATCCCGGTATAAACGCGGTACACAACTGGGGATCAAGAGCTCCTTACGATATTACACTCTTTCAAGATGTGGCGTTGCTACCTCGAGGCTGCTAAAGGGGATGTGACAGTCGTGACCGACTATAACCCATTGGTGTTTTCCCAAACGCAACCAAACCTGTCAAGACAAAAGTAGCTTTGGAGCAAATACCTAAGCCAATTCTCGTTCATATTGGAATATCGGCCAGGACGCATCAATGTAGCCAATGCACTAAGCCGAAAACCTGTGGAAATTAAAGTAACTACCGAGGTCGGTGGGTATTTTATGGCCATTGCAGCAGCAACCGTGCAAATACCAGAGGCCCCTACACCTCTGCGGCAACCACCTCAAGAGGTTATTCACTACAATGGTTTTGTCAACTGAATCTGGATGGAATAAGATATGGATTTTTTATTTCAAGACATTCAAAATCTAGACAAGTATGGATATGTTGATTCTTTTGGCACATAGAACAAGTTTTTGTGACAGACTCGGGAGACCTTTGAGCGAAAATTATCTCCCAGTTCCACGACCCGCCAGTCGCTGGTCATGTGTGACCTTGAAAGACCAGACAGGCACTCTCAGACCACTATTGGTGGCCAGGATGGAGTGTCGATATCCGTAATTATTGCATGACAGGCGACCCATGTCCTTCGAATTGGGCTAGTAACAAAATGTCTACTGGACTCCTCCAACAGCTTCCCATTCCTAGGACTCCATGGCAGTGCGTCAGCATGGACTTCATTACTGGTCGTTTGGACTCATCCCATGGCCACGATGCAACTCTAGTGGTTGTGGATCTTCCAAAAAGATGACACACTTCATTCTTACAACCACTATTGTGAACGCTAAAGAGACCACTTGCCTCTTCTTTGAGGGTTTCGCAAAGTACCACGGCTTGCCATTGTGCATTATCTTCGATTGAGATACAAATTTTGCTAGTAAGTTATGGAAAAATGATGCACGAATACTTCGGCAATGAGTCGTAAATTTTGACAGCACTTCACCCTCAAACACACGGACAAACAGAGCGCATGAAACATGCTATGGAACAAATGTTCCGCATGTACGTAGACCCGGCCATTAATGACTGGGACGAATTTCTGGCAACGGTAGAGTTTGCGGTGAATAACTCGGTGAACGAGTTTATACATTTCACACCGTTTGTGTTGAAAAGTGGTCGGTATCCGGTGGTTCCCTCTTCATTGGTGACGATTCAGAGTACAAGAGGACATGTTCCTTCTGCTCAAGCCTTTGCCGAATACATAGACTCCTTGTTACAAGAGGCGAGGGGTCACCTTCAAGCTGCTCGGCAACGACAAAAGACATATGTCGACAAAAGTCATAGTGGGTTCTCGTTTGACATCAGTGACAAAGTGGTGCTTAGCACTAAGAGTCTTCGGCTGAAGTCGGAATGGACGCAAAAACTTCTACCAAAGTGAATTGGGCTACTTCCTATCGCTGCACGCATCGGGTTAGTGGCATACCGATTGCTGCTCCCGCCGAGTATGAAGATACGTGACGTGTTTCATGTGAGCCTGATGGATCCATACACGAAAGAGGGAACCGTTCAGCCACCACCGGTAGTCCTTGCTGTCGACAGCCAATAAAAGATTCCTCGTTTACTCCAACACCGAGAGTGTACACTCGGATCACAAGTAATTAGGCATTCCCTCGTTCATTAGACCGCGTATAGACCTGAACATAACTCGTGGTATCCCGAATCTCGATTGTCCACAGGTGTGGTCAACGAATATTGGAGTGAGCTAACAACTTGCACAGATCGATGCATGTAAGGGGAACCAACGAAGCGCGAAAAAAGTGAACAAGATTCTCGCAAGGCGGTATTCATGGATTGTAACCATAGGAGGTTGGGGACGCCCAACATAGTTGTTACGCCAACGCTCCAGCTTACAGGGGAAAGCCGCTAGCCGTGCGGACCGACAAGCTGCAGCTTAGATCCAAGTACCATGCACGTGTTCATGTTTAGCTGGTGATTGAAATTATTGATTTCCTTACACAATGTTCATGACTCGCTATCTGAAAATTGTTATTGTTGTTCATAAACTGAGACGGTTCATAATAAGTGGGGAGGAATATAGCGGGAGGGCCGGTTCATCCCTCCCTCCTCGTTGAAGCGAGGGGTGGTTGCACATCACCCATTGTGTCACCGAGGGCTGGCCAATGGCTAGCACTTTGTTGGCCGCCGGCCAGCTCGCTGCCGGCCGGCTGGACGGCCGTCGGCCAGCCAACTGACTGGCCGGCCACAAGCCAGCCAGCTGCCAGCCACCAGCCGCCAGCCGCCGATCGCGGCCTCAGTCCGATCGGTGGCTGAGTGGCCATGAGGGCCTCAAGGGCGAGGCCTCATGCCTCTCCCCCCCTTTTCCTTCTTGCAAGCGAGTTAGCAAGGACGAGGGATAGGGGGGGCGAGGGTGAGAAGGAGAAGCGACAGACAATCCTTGCGCAAAATTGCTAGTGTGCCTTGCACGCGACGATTTCACACCAGAACAACATAACATCAACTCGAAGTCTGTTTATGACAAACTCCAAGTTTTTTAGACAGAAGAATCGTACAAACTCACAAGTTCAATGTAAATCATCCCTGGTTTGGGTCCCAAAACCAGGGACAAGGTAACAAACGGAAATGGGCCTTAGGAGATGCGAAATATTTGAGTCTCCCTGCTCAGGGTCGTTGATGACGATTGCCCCCAGAGTGACACAGAAGGGAAAATCCCTCAAGCAAACTTTGGATGCCATTGTGTGAAATCCAACGACAACCTTAGAGCAGGAGCTAAAGTTCCGGCCCAATACAATGTGTCCTATTTCTTCCGTTATGTAGAATAAACCTCATCACTGGATTATGAACTCAATTATATTTCTCACTTTGAAGTCTTGCTTGTGTGGTGGATAATTTTTCATAAACCACCTCAAAACTAAATTTTACTTGTTGCGCACGCAGTTGGGGGGCTGAATGCGAGTTGGGCAGTCACCCATTTTCCTGCCCAATTTGTGAGGTCTTGTTTGCATCAAATGTTGAGAAGTCGTTCGAGCATCTGATTGATCCGCTCGGTTTGCCCTATTGACTTGAGAATGGTACACTGTTGATTGCTGGATCCAAGTGTCGTTACGCATCATCACTTAGAACTGAAACGGCTGGCAAAGTTGACGTATCTATCCCTGATGATGGTACGTGGCACGCTGTGTAGCCGCACGACTTGGTTTAGACACCGTTATGTTTTTCCCTTCGTAGTGGCAATGGTCATTTTTGTGATGAAGTGAAAATTTTGTGCACCACTACAAGGATGGAGACGTAGCCCTGAGAAGTGATGGGCAACCTCGTCACAAATTCCATATGAACAGCGACCCACAACTCCGTCGGCATAGGGAGAGCGGAGACTAGTCTGGTGCCCTCATGCAACAAGACCTTTGTCACTAAGAAGTGTTGCACGATCTGTAGAAAGCTGCCACTTTGCTGTGCATCTTGTCCTACCAATTATATTTTGCTAGTTGCTTGAGCATCTTGTCCACGCAAAAGTGTCCACGTGGACTAATGTCATGGCACTCGCCAAATATCATCCGTTACAAATTCATTTTTCAGTGGTACGACAACTTTGTAAGTGGGATGTTGTCGCCAGCAAGGGTCGTCGAACTTAAACTTGGTATTCTTGTACCCACCAAACTCCTCCTAAGCCTTTACAAAAACCTTGCAATGCACGTGTCTTCTTCGACTAGCATGTGGGCCGCGGTCATCAAAACTGGTCGTTAACTTAGAGCATTTGCTGGATTTGTTTTTCAAGGTCGGTTCTCGATGTCATAGTCGAAGTTGGACTCGAGGAACTCCATCCATCGAGTTTGTTGACGGTTCAGATTTGGTTGACTCGAGATATGTCAACGCATGGTGGTGGGTACGGACATTGCATCACTAGCATTCCAAGTATCACTATCATGTTTTTAATGCGTGCACAACAGCTAGCATCATCGTTTCTTGCACCGCGTAGTTGAGTTCAGGCCAGCGCAATTGTTGTGGCATGTACGCAACCGGTTATTGTCCATTATCACTGTCTTGGAGGAGAACAACTTCAATTGATCAATCAGACGCATCATTCGCCATGACATAATCCATCATTGGATCTATGAATCATAGGGCTGGCATATAGGTCAGAGAATTTCTCAAAGAGTTAAATGCTTCTTGTTCAATATCTCCCGACTTCGCTCGATGATTTTACAAGTTAGATTGAAAGGAGGCGCTGACACACGGGCGTCGTCTGGTATGAATTGACAGTAGTAATTACATAATCCCCAAAACACTTGGACGTCCTAAACGTTCATTGGAGTCGGCCGAAGAACGAATGCCTCCAACTTTTTTGGTCCATGGTGATGCATTGGCCACCGATGATATGGCCCAAAAACTCGATCGAACGGTGACCTAAGAGCATTTCAATAGTTATCCATAAACTTTCTCCCTGCAACAGCTCAAGAACTTCTTAGAGTTGTTCATCGTGCTCCTCCACGGTGCGGGTGTACACCCGGATGAAATCAAGATACACGACAATGGAGTCGGTTAGGTATAGGAAAAAATGTTGTTCATCGTCGTCATGAATGTTGCGGGGCATTTGTGAGTGGAAACGGCATAGTCGTGAACTTTATGTTCATGTATCTCTTTGTAGTAACTTCATCAATGGACATGTTTGTAACATTTTTTCACTGTGTGACTTGGAGATTCGTGTTCCATGTGATGAGAGGATCATGTTCTTGTGTTCATGGTAGCGACTTTTCATTGAATGCGAGCTCAACTAGAGTTAGCACTATGGCACATCGCCAACCTTGAAAGTGCCAAATGCCTAGGAGTCTTGTGTGCCAAGAAAGTAATTTCAACTTGTGTTTTACATATATATGTGGAAAATCAAGTTGTGGTTGTGAGCATTGACCATACTTGCGTTCATCTCATTCCTGTAGAATGCTTTACGTACGCACCCAGGGGAAGTGTCAAGGTGAAGGTGCTAGGTACAGAGCCAGGTCATTTGGATCAGAAATTTGGTTCTATGCTATCCACAAGGCAACAAATTAGACACAATGCAACGCATCAGCAAGTGGCAATTCAAGCATCTCCTGAATCATCAATGTTCCTTGTACACCATTCAGATATCATGGTGGTGGAGCCCTACTTGGAGTGAATGTACAGATGCATGGATTTTTTCATGTTCAGGTGAAATTGTTGCTCGTCTTAGATTCACGGTGCCCTCGGGCAAACAAGACATTCAAGGCATGTATGAGAGAACTGTACCCATGGATTTAGGTTGTCTGCATTCATGCCGATTGCACTAGCAAGCTCCAACGTGCTGACGTCTGCCTATGGAAACCGTTCAAGGTATGCATCAACCATGAGTATGGCTTGTGGGTTGGAGAGAGCACGGAAAAGGATGGTGAAATCAACCTTGGCATGGATTTCATCAAGGATATTTTAGTCGGATGGGTTTAGGGTTGTTAGGTCATATATCGCTTGACTATCGGAGGTGGCAGCGACAAGACAAGAAGGGACAAGGGTAAATCATTGAAAACCTTTACTCCCTTACGTGCACACAAACGTGCACGTCTGTGTGAGCACACAAACGTGACCAAATCCACAAGGCAAGAATTCTGATCAATATCGACTCATGTAATGGCTACCATCAGGTCGACATATCTGATAAGGACATCACAAAGAGAGTGTTCCGTACCAGATACGGGCACTTGGAGTTCACGGCTGTATAGCATGGAATAAATAATAATCACACTTCATTTATGGAGACCATAAACAACATTTCTCAGCTCTACCTCAAAGAATCTACCATTGTGTATCTTTATAACATGTTATAGTAACACCCATAAAAAAACCTGGAACATTTGTGGGTGAAAGCACACTTGGATAAAGGTTTTACCACAAGCACTTAGTTAGTATTCACACATGTATGAAGAAAATATACATCACATACAGAGAAGGAGGTACAAGGATCCGAAAGCACACAATTGACACTCACACTGTGTCTGGGAACAAGATGTGTAGTAGTGGTCGGTGTTGAAACTATACAAGTTGAGCAATACACCAAGTGAAGGAGATAGGAATTGGATGTAACTGAATCAACGGACATCTTTCCTGGATGCCTTCTCATTGAGGAACCTCAATAAAAATGTCAGGAACCTCTACAGATTCAGAGTTCTGGAGGCAGAACTTGGAGAGTTAGATGGATGAGCTTGGAGTAAATCTTGAAGTGCCTGATGGTAGGCTGTTTTTGTTGACAACAAAAGACATGTTGGACTGAGTGATTTTATGGCCTTTGAGTAGTCCGAGGGTAGGCCTCCTTGGAGGCTCCTAGCCGAGATGATACAGGGAGTTGCACAACCATCCGGGTGGTTTTATAACCTCTTGGGTGGTTGTGTAACCACATGGGTGGTTGCATAACCACCTCGGACTTTGCATAACCCTCCAGGCTTGAAGAAGGGTCTGTTGGAAGATGAAGTTTCACCACAAAGTCTGGAAATTTACTCGCAACTGTAGGTTACAGTCTGCAAGTGATTAGAATTTTCCTCTTGCAGGGGCATGAACTTGAAAAAACCCCGTAGGATTATTCAGGTCACTATCTGGTAACCTTCCAAGAAGATATCGGCCGTGGAGATGCAACACCCCCTTGTTCAAAGATTGTCAATAAAGTCAGAGCTGGAAGAAATCTAACATCTTTAATTTTTATGGGAACGATTAGGCTGTTGAGATGTCAGTGGTTGCAGGAAGGCGAGATGGAGGAGGTGAGGAGGATTGATTCGGAGGAGGGGAATGTGAGGAGGTCCAGACTGCCTTGATAAGACATGACAGAGAGCCTTTCCTCTCGAAAAATACTTTGGAAGAGGTGGAGTAGGGGTTGTGAGGATCTCTGATGTAAATGATGTTGATTATGGAGGAAGAGGGTGTTTTAAAATTGTGGTAGCTGATGGAGCATGATTTATGCCCAAAGAGTACATTCTTGTACCTTGTGTTGTTCTCGGTGAAGTCGAGGTTTTGTAGTATCCAGTGATGTGTGCTGGAAACTAAAAAAAATGAGAGGGGGTGAGAGAATATGTCCTCTTCCCCTCTCACTTTGTAGTTGTAGTATATATTATGATCCTTGCACTATCAGTTGGGATTAAAAAATTCATAGTTTCCTCCAAAACTGTGTGGGGGGTGTCGCTCGACCGGTCATGCGAGTGACTGCTCAATGGACGAGCAACCAACTGACTAAGCACGAGCCATCTGGCGGTCATAACCCACCCGATGGCCGTGCAGGGCAATTAATCGCTGGCAGAGAAGCTGTCAGGCGGTTGCTCACAGCCGGTGGTTTCGTAATTGATTTTTTGGTGGGATTACTTGGTCTGCCCTGTCTGTTGGAGTCTCTTGGACCATGTCAAGAGCGATTTTAGGCATTTTTTAGACTCGCTTGTTTCCAAAGTTATCAGGAACATCCTAAGCCGTCTTGGTGGAGCTGAAACTTTGCAAGGTAGGTAGGAAACTGCGTCAAGAAGTTTTTCTAACTATTTTTTAATAGGAGGCAGCTGGTGTTTAGTTGTAATTCCAAGCAAATCGACCCTAGACGTGTCCCCATTGACTCAAGGGACGCCAGGAGGCTCAGTTGAAGATCCTAAATTTACTCTTAATGCCAAAAACCGTGGACCAGGTGTCTTGTCTCCCCACAAAGCCAGTTTAAGCCATGAAATCCACTTTAATAGGTGGAATAAACTTAGTCAGTCTTTCTTGTGCTGGGTCATACCACGATGGGATGCCAAATGTTATCCAATGATGGGACAAACAATCTGTCTGTTGAGTATCGTTGTGTTCATCCATGGATGGAGATGCCAAGTTTGAAGGAGGCAATGTGCATGCAAGCTCATTTAGAGTATGAGTTTGGGATCCAAAGCATGGTGTAAGAGTGGCTTCAGATGTAGAGGAACAACTTAGCAGAGGTGAGTGATCCTCCTCCATGGAGTCCACTCTAGCGGATGCAGAGGACGTGTTTTTCTTTGTTAACTTTTTTTTTGTAAGATAATATGCAACTTGTATTTCTTTCTAAGTGAAGAGCACATTCATCGTGCCATCAAGAACCTTGAAGTGAATACAGTGTCCATTGATGCCTTTGTATTCGGTGAGACTATTGAATATGTCGAGTTGGCAAGGCTGATTTTGATTGGTTGTCCACACACAAGGACAGAGGTCCCTTTGTGGAAAACCAACCTCTTCAAGTCGGTTTTGTATATAGGTGAGATCTTTGTGTGGCTTTTTGTAATGATCACATACCCTGATTTAGTACTATTGAGTGTGACATGGGTCTTCTTGTTTCTAGACCAAGAGATGGATGCAATTATGAGAAGACAAATGTAGCGTCCAATGCTATAATGATCGTCAGGTTGTATGCCAAAGTCATTATCACTGTGGCATTGCAGCTATAGAAGTTTCTTGGCGTTGTAAACAAGCTGGAATGTCGATGTTGCTTTGAAGTATCGTAGCGAGTGGGTCAACTCTTTGCATGTTCTATAGGGACGAGTCTTGTTGTAGGAAGATAGATGTCTGACCACAAAATGTAGATTGGGTTGAGTACAACTTGTCACGAGGGATCTAACAGGTGAAAGGTACCCTACTGCTCATGAATTTCAACAAATGGAGAATTATAATTTATAAAATCTAATAATTAGACAAGAATTTTCAGCTTTGAATTATTTTGGTAGTCCTTAATGGTCAAATCTACATCAAATGGTACCTTGATTTCAACGTTTTATATGGAGAAAAACACCATTGAAGTTTGAAATCCCTTAGCCTTTCACATGGAATTCGAGTTCAATTATTTATATGGTATGTAGAATTCATTGAACGAAAACGTGTATCGCATTCAATCAACTTAAAAAACAATTAACATCAAAATCCAAGAGCAGGGTAGGTTGTTTCATCCAAAGGACTTTGATCACTTTGATGTGGTGGAATTGGTTGGAGTGATAGTAGAGTGTGCCAGAAGTTTTCATTTGACGATTTACTGCCCGAGGCTGATGGTGCGTTCTTTGCGATTGATGTTAACGCCAAGGTAGAAGCTCACATCAGGTATTACATTGATGTTAGCAACGGGTTTCATTGCCTTTGCTGTTGCTATTGTAAGGTCTTTGCTTCATCTGATAATGGGATGTCATTGACATAGACAATGACATATCAATTTTGCAATGATGTTGATGAGTCTTGATGCGGAAAGGCAGTCGTCATAGCATGAATTGGTGAAATTGAGGTTGTCAAGTATGTTGTTCCGTTTTTGGTACTGGAGGAGGGGACTTTGTTTCACCTCGTAGAGGTTTTTGACAAGCTTGTAAACTCACGCAGTCCCATCACGATATCCCATTGGGTACTTCATGTAGATTCTTACGTTAAATTCATCGTTGAGAAACACATTGTTGACATGGAGCTAGAGAATCTCCAAGTCATTCACCACTACAAGAGAGAGCATCATTCGCCCTGTTGTGTAGTTGCTCATTGGAGTGTAGGTGTTAAATAAATATTGCCTAGGTATCTGCATGAAAGCGTTCGCAACGAGGCGAGCTTTGTACTTTTCAGGACTGTCGTCAACTTTGGAATGAAAAATCCATTCTTCCTCTGACGATCTGTTCCTAGGAAGGGATTTTTACGAGTTCCTATATGCCCTAGTTGATGCAATTGTTATTTTTTGTATCAAGTGTCTTCTTCTAGCTTGTTGCGTGAGGACTAGATAAGGCTTCAGTAATGTTGGAAGGTTCGAGAGGTAGGTCATTTGCCGTTTTGAGGGAGACAAGGGAGTTGGTAAGAAAGTACACGGAGAAAATCCTCCTCTTGATGGATGGTATATGCCACGAGAGATGTTGTTGGTAATGTCATGTGATGTCTTCGAGTTGTCGCTATAGGAATTTATTGAAGTACTCGAGCTCTGAGTTGCGCTGGACGGTGGAAGGCTCCAAGAGTGCCCTCCCATCACTCCAGTTCTTAACCTCCTCAAGTAAAGGATCATGGACTCGGTGATCTCGTTTACCAGTTGTTTCTTTTAGTAATAGGTGACGGCTGTCATCATTCATCACAACTATTTATGCCGCCTCCACTTCCTTGTGCAGTTTCTACAACTCCGTCTCGGTGAATTCTTGCTTCTCCATCTCTGTGGAGAATTGTTGCTTATGTTGAGCCGGTGTCTCTGACGTCCCTGATTTTGTCTCTGTCCAATTATTATGAGTGAGGTTCTTGTAGATACCCGCATCGTGGCTACTAATGTAGTCGCGGGTTGTGATGTCATGTATGTTCCACGCTTTCTGTGCGTTCGCTTTGTCTGATGTAAAGTCTGCATGCAGCCTTGTCATCCAACTCGTGTCGTTGTTCTTTAGGGATGTGGTGATGTGCCATGTAGCCAAATGTGTGAAGGGTTTCCATGTCGGGATTTTGACTGTTCCATACTACGTATGGAGTTGCTGGGTGACTTGCTATCGACTATCCATTCTTGACCCATGTTGCTTGTTGGAGTGCTGTTAGCCACCACGAATCTTGGGGAATTGTACTAAGAGCATGATTGTAGTATTTTATCACACCATTCTACTATGGAGTATGTGACAACTATTCTTGTTGTTTGATGCCATGTTTCTTATGTAGAGAGACGAAGTCATTGCTGGAGAACTTGCCAGCATTGTTTGAGTGGAGAATAAACACTTTGGTCATTGCTTCATATTTAACTTGTGGGAACCACTCGTGGAAGGTTTTGAGGAATGTTTCACGGTTGATGTGTGGACACGTCCAAATGTACTTTGTGGCATCATCAACAAATACCACAAAATACTTGTCTCCTGTTGCGAATCTGGCAAAGGAGTGGTAGATGTCCATGTGGATTAGGTGTAGCTCATCTGAAACATCGAAATTGAAAAATAAGAGGGAAGGATTGGTGTGCCAATTTTGACTTGATACAAGGTTCACAATGATGATGTTGTTCATGCTTGATTATGGTAAGGTCATTGAAGTGATTATTGGAGAGTAATTGTTGGAAATGGTGATCGCTCATGTGGCCAAGCTGGAGATGGAAACGTTCAGATGTTGCTGACTTCTGTGGTGAGAAACTGACAACTACTATAATATAGTGTTACAGACAACAAAGATGAAGCTGGGACCTCATCATGCCATTGCCTTGTAGTTTTGCCTACGTAATGATCTTTCCCGTGACTGTGTTGACATAGAGTTCCATCTCTTTAGTGGTGAAGCGTAGTCCTTTCATCATCAACATTTCCATGGGAATGATGTTAGCAGAGATGCCAAGTACCTAAAGTACATCATTGATGGTGATGTCGATGTTATTTTTAGAACGAGCATTGAGAGCTCCGATGCCATTGATGGGTAGTTCCGCTGTGTTTCTCACCATCACAATGGAGATTTCTGGGTATGGTCTGAGGTTGTACAAGGTGCTGGTGTCGTAAATGACGTGTTCATTGCTTTCGTTGAGAAGCAAGGAACATTTCCTCTCACAATACATTATACTTTGAATCCTTGTAAAAGATGTCCTGGTGATGTAGAAGCTGCTTTTTATTAGCTGTTGAAAGATTGGCGTAGTAAGAGAAGCTGCTCTTCTATCGTATTTCATCTAATGCCTCCTTGATGGGGGTGGGATTGTCTTCATCCTTCCGCGTCTGATTCTGTTGCTCGTCGTTGCTTGCAAATTAGAGAGCTTGTTTATGTTTAGCTGGTACTCCTTGCTGCCACTGGACATGCCTTTGTGGGATGATGCCATATCTTTCCAGCTAATGACGTCACCTCCAGTAATCTTTCTCAATGTGACCCTTTTTGCTGTAATAATTTCACATGATCACAAGATGTTGCCTGGAGTTTCGGAGGATGGAGATGAAGGATGCAGTGTTTCGTGACACTCGCTGGAGGATTGACAACGACATCTCCCTCTGGCTTTGGATGGATAATTTTGAAGATGATTGCGACGAGCTGTCTATTGAGTGTGAATTGTCCCTCGCTTCCGAGGACATCTTGGAGTTACGGTGAGTAAGGTTGATGGGTGCTTGCTATTGGTGTTGTTCTAAGTGCTTGTCACGTTGTTCCTAAAGTAACATTATATAGACAGTCTTTGTTGAGGAGGTGAGGTGCTGTATAGCGGAGAATGCCTATCGTACCTCTTGATTTATTGCCAAGGCCATTCATTATGTACGATTCAAGGAGGGCTTTTGGAAGAGGTGAGTCTGTGATGGTAAGCCAGTCACAAATATCCTTTGGTGTGTTGATGCAGAGTTTGATATTTCATTGAATTTGCTGGCATGGATGTGGGATATCTCTATGCGTAGGTAGCATTTTTTGGTGGATTTGTTGGCGTTGTACCACTGCTTGATGTATTGCCATGCAGAGTAAGTGGGTTAAGTCGTTTCTTTATACATGCAAACATCTTGTTGGGTGTTTGGTACCACGTTGTTGAGGAATGAATATGACATGAAGCTACGGTTGTTGAACTGTTCAAGGAAGTCTGGTCAACTTCCCGGGGCCGGGGGCCTGCACTAGCCATTGGAGAATTTCCATAACTTGTGTGGACGGGTTGCTGCTTCGAAGTTATATGCCTAGTGGGAGAAGTCTTGACCGTTGAACTATGTGCTCATCTTTTCTACTTTGAGGATGTTGGAGATGACTGACATGCTCACTAGGTTTAGAGAATAGGGAGTCAGAGGCAGTATTTGTACTTCTTAGACTAGTGGAAATGGGTTGACTACTATAAGCTGAGCTACTATATGATGGATTTCTGGAAGATCAAATGGTGCAAGATGAGCCATTGGATTGGATTTTGGTGGAGCTGCTGCTTGTGCGTACTGTTGCATCAGGTCATTTATGAAAGTCTGAGCCTCTAGTTGTACTTGAGAGATCATTTGCTATACCTACTGTCTAGTTGAAATCAGGTTCTCTTTGACTTGTTTACGTCTTAGAGTCTTATGCTGTATGTATATTTCTACTTCTTGGATCTATAGTGAACATTTGTGAAACTAAAACTCCAGGCAAAGTAGATTCATTTTCACTGCATACTATGTAGCGAGTGTAAAGATTTTTTTCAGCTACTACTCCTAACCATGCTGTAATCTTTATGTGAATGCATGTTTTTATAGACGTTGAAAGTCTTTCACTTTGTCAATGGTGCTTGCATTCCTTGTGTCTATTGTTTGTTGGTTACACTTTGTCGACCTACTCCGATACAATGTCATGAAATATATAACAGTTATGGGTAAAAGCACATTGAAACACAAGTTGTATTTTACAAAGTTAGTTAGTATTCACACATATACGAATGATACATGCATCACATACAAGGAACTAGGTACAAAGATCATAAAGCACACAACTGGCTCTCACACTTAGTCTACTAACTAGATGTGTAGTAGTGGTAGGTGTTGTAGCTACACAAATTAAGTAGTGCACCAAGCGGTAGAGGTAGGAGTTGAAGCAAAACCACTGGGCATTTACCTTGAATGCCTTCTCACTGAACAACCTCAATGACAACATACTTTATGCACTCTACAAAGTCCATGTGTTGGAGGCATATCTAGGAGTGCTCAATGGATAAGATTGGAGTGAACTCTAAAGTGCCTCATGGTAGGCTGCTTGTGTTGACAACTGAAGGCATGTTGGACTGAGTGACTTGACAGACTTTAAGAAGTCTTAGAGTAGGCCTCCTCTATGGCTCTTTCCTCGGAGGTTAAACGAAATTGCACAACCACCTGGGTGGCTATATAGCCTCTTGGATGGTTGCATAACCACCTGGTAATTGCATAACCTTTTTGGGTGATTGTATAATCCTCCAGGCTCCAAGAAGGATTACAGAGAAAATGAAGGATTACCAGGCTACCCAAAAATTGTATGGCAGCAGAAGGGTAACAAGGCTCCTAGTGAGTATAATTGTTTTATCATGTGGTAGTTTATAAGGAGAATCCGGCCGTTTAGATCAGTGAATCTCCACCCATACAGCATCTACTTAGTGCTAGCCTTACGATTAGTGGATCCAATGGTGGACTATGATCATTGAAGCATCCAATCAAGCAATTGGTGTCATTCTCGACTGCGACATCGACAAAAAAACAACCAGTCACGAATATGTCAAAAAAGGTATGTGAGAGGGAAGTGAAGTACATTGTGGTTGAAAAGGTAAAGAAACGTATGTATCATCCGTACCGACCTCAACGCCCTCAAAAATTTTAAGACTGAGTAAAATCTTAGTCGTTGACAAGCTCAGTGGATGGAGTTCATTGAGTCCAACTTCGATTGTAGAATGGAGTAATTACATGAAACCATAAACTTTACGAGTGCTCTAAGGTGAAAACAATACTTGATTTCTAAAATCAACATGTTATTGGTCAAACGAGACCCGTATATCACCACGTTTGTTTGCAAAGGATCATGTAAAGTTTGATGGGAAGGGGAAAAAGTTCCGGATTGAAGACCCCTATTGGCAATGCGTATTCCAAATCATTCTACCAGCAAATGCGTGACTATTAAGGATGATTATATAGAAGCACGAATACAGGCGTCCGTTCCAACACTTTGGCAAGAAGAAGACACTAAAGAAGTTGGCAATGTATTACTAATAGGACTTCATGCTGACCAACATGGTTACAATTTGCAAAATGTTTGAAACATATCAGTGGAACAAATATCGTTGCACGAGGCTATCAAAATTGCTCAAACATTTTCTTGTTTGTATGGAGTCGTTGGATGATGTTAGCATGAAATTTGTAACACAATTACCCGTCACTATAAAGGGACATGATGCCATCGTCATGTTAATGGACACATCGTTTTGAATACCACTTTTCACTCTGACAACGTGGAGTTCACCGCCAATGAAAAAATAAGGGTGTTTCTATATAGCATTATACAGTTACACAGATAACCATTTACTAGCATGAAGGGCAAAGACGGCTAGCACTCTCCTCTTTTACGTGATGACATGTTATGGGAATCATATATAGCAATCAATAGCCTTCCATCGTCTAACGAATGGGCAAAAAGAGGGGACCAATTGGATGTTTGAACAAAGTCTTTGTAGTTTATGCGAGACCCATGATATTGATATGATGACTAAAATTCGAATTGCAAAACTAGCATGTACTGCGGTATTTTCCTAAAAAATAGGTAGAACACAATTTTATGTGTTCTATGGCATACTTCTCGTCAAATCGACATGACTACAAAGCTTAAGTGATATTTTCTTAATTGACATCCGTCGCCATGCCTTTCCTGAGGAAACATGGCAGACCCTTATGACACCGTAAGTGGCGATGAAGCAAGTAATGGACCAACATTGCAGTGATGACACCTCAAGACGATCGCGCCTTACCAAGCTCGGTGACCATCAAACCACTCTGCAAAGCTCAAATCCAATGTTTGTTCCTGTTTAAGAGCGAGCGAATGCAAACTCCATTTATCGCTCGACTTGACTATATGGTGATACATTTGGCCTTCCACGCATACAAACTCAATCACTGATGAGACCCGAGTGATGGATTCCCCTAGTAGGATTGTGGCTCTTCTGCCTATAGGTAGTGGATGACGAGACATATTACGTGATTGAAGATATTCTCTGGCATCAATGTCATAGGAAAATGACCAAGTATCTCGTCAAGTGGCATGGCTAGGATGTTGCGCACAACAACTGGGAGCTCCAACCTCGGAGTCATCGATAATTTGATCTATGCCTATTGAAGGTGTCACCCGTCTACATTTGTTATTGGGTCAGGGCATTGCCGCTAAAAGGGGAGGGGGAGTTTTACAACACACACCTAAGATGAGTCCTCCAACTCCGTGAGCGGGTATTTTTATCATTACATTTGTGGCATTCCGTGCATTGACTTGAGGATTCTTGTGCCGATTTCTTGAGGGCACTTTGTTCAATTCCCTTGACCTACTGTGTGTACTATGCATTTAGTTTTTGACATGTTCGACAACAATCTACAATGGTCAACTGAAATGACACAAACCATGTGGCCATTTGGACATTGTTTGGTCAACTTCTGAACAACGATAGACTTTTGCAAAGATATGTCTTCATTATCTCAGAACTCCCCAACTTCTTGATGGGGTTTTGTAAAGTGACCACTTAATATGTGGCGTCGCATGCGTCAGCGTAAGCATCCAAGACTCAACATATGGCTCATTTTGTTTCATTATTGCACATATGCGTTCAACACGTTCGACACTTAACATTGAAGTACACTTACCACTGGATACAAATCAGCCAACTATCCTCTTTCCTTGAATTATTCTTTTGCTCTGCACCTCATCCATAGCAACAACCCAGTTTTTGCCTGGTATCATAGTTTTTGGTGAGGTATAGGAACCACAAATATCTTGATTTTAGTATGTTCTCATTGGGGAACCAAATTCGGTCGCCTTTTTTGTTCGGGCCTTGAGACCATGGATGTGTTTGGCATAGCAGGATTCACAAAACCGTTCTCCAACGTACGTGACCTTGAGATTGGTTGTGTGTTTAGCAACCCACACGACCTCAGTTCATCGTTCAAACGATATTTATAAACGATTGTTCGAGGTTTTGTTGTTAACAAGATATTGAGGTTGAGGTCATGCAGTTTGGAGGATGGGGCTCACAAGTCATACAATGCCAAACTCACCTGAAAACACGTGAGCTACACATGCATTACGCGCGTGGGGCCCAAAGTTGGCTCTCACCAGGGAGATTTGAAAAAGACAAAGTTAGTTGTTAATTTAAACCAAGGTTTTGAGTGCTTTAAGAAATTAGTTTTTTGCACGTTAGAAGATGGTTGACTAAATTTTCATTCTAATACTAGTAGTGCCATTTTTTGATTGTGAGTTTTACCAATTAGTCTTCGGTATTATTGTGCACATGTTTTGAACTCTAACCCCTTGCTCTTATGTGCCACATAGGCTCTAAGAGCATAGCCCACATGCACGCCAGTAACTAGGCCAGTGGCGCGATGAAATTGGCTTGCACACACTAGGAGACTAAATTAAAGTTTGAAGGTTTGAAATAAAAAAAATCAAACGGTTACCCGCAGAACATCCATAGATAACAAAATGGGTGGCTCATATCACATGATTTCTGAGTCAAATTTAGCACAATGAGTCTTTCTCTGAGATCTTTTAGGCTTTGAGTCGATTGGGTTGAACTTAGGATAAAACCACCAAAGATGCCTATTTGTGTAGCACCTTTAACTCAAGGTCAATATAACATTTTTTAGTTAATAAACGATGTCATAGTACATCCTCACAAAGCAAAAGTGTCGATTCTCAAAGCCCTCTTCTATCGAATGCCTATCCAGGACCTATTCATAAGAATGTTGGCAACAACCATGTGTTCTGAGACTTCATTTATACTAGCGCTAAGAAATAGTCGCGAATGGTGTGCTTGGGTTAGTTTCACTATCTATATGGCTGCCAGATGCGTTCGAGAGATTCATAAAACTCTCGTGAAATCAACACTTCCAATCTAATGAATCACATGTGATTCGGTCGGTTACGAGAGGGGAGCAATTATGGATCGCTGTTTCTGCATACTTCACGAGTTGTTTTGCGAAATCTATGCTTTTTAAGCCAAATTATACAGGAAGGATCGTGTAGCCTAGTGAACCACGTATGTTTATCCAACAACGAGCTATTTACTTCCTTTTGCTGCTTGATTGGGGTTTTTGTCGGTGAGGAGGGCATGGCAGGTTTGGATGTTGGCGCTGTTTGTCTGAGGCATTTTCAAGACATGAGAACGCGTCAACGACATCACAGAATGATGTGACAAAACAGGAACCTGCCCTCGTCGCGATTTTGCCCTATCAGTTGGTATCACTATGTTTCGCGATCAAAGCAGCGTGGAAGTAGTTGCCGTTCAACTAATTTGTCAGAAATCTGAACCGCCCGGCTCCATAACGAATTTGTGCGGGTGAGGAGGGAGGGAAAAAATTTGCGACATTGCAAAATGCTCGTAAAGCAGAAAGCCCACAGGCGAGCTAGACGGCCATCTTCGCCAAGACCTCGTAACTTCGATTTCCTGCTCATTTGATCGCAAAGTGAGTCAATCCATTTCGGAACGCATCCCATTTCACCAAGGCGTGCATCCGATGAGAAAGAATGATCGTTTTTGCCCGTCCATTCCAGGCACCTCCATGGCTTCTTATCTCTCAACGTGGAGGTCTGACGAGGCGGTAATGCCGTCACGGCGAGGCGTGGGGAGCGGGGCCGAAGTGGACTGTGCCGCAGAGACATAACAGCCCAACACCAACGCGGCCGCTTTGGTTCTAGTCTCGGGCCACGGCCTCGTGAAGGTCGTGTCCAGCACGGTGACAGGTAAGGACACGGAGGGTGGGGTTCTGGACCTAACCCCCCTCCCCCCCGCGTTCCCGTGCCCCTTCCCCGCGCGCCTGTTTCCTCCCTCAGCACGCCGCCCTCCCTCGCCTCCTTTTTGGGAGGAGGCCGTCGCCGCTTGAGACGCAGAGATTGTCAGAGGATTTGGGGGCCCTCCTTTGCCTTGCATGGTCTGTTGTGGGCAAATTGTCGTGGGCAGACTGTTGTGGGCAGACTGTTGTGGGCAGACTGTCGTGGGCAGACTGTTGTGGGCAGACTGTTGTGGGCAGACTGTTGTGGGCAGACTGTTGTGGGCAGACTGTTGTGGGCAAACGGACGACTTCGGATTTTGAGGTGTTTGGATATGTGACCTGCAGCGTTCAGGCCAAGCGCGCTCAAAATCCACACTGTGTAGGCCCAACGAAGATTGAGGGAGAGGGTGGGAGTTGGAATGAGGGTGAGGGTGAGGGTGAGAGTGAGGGTGAGGGTGAGCGTGAGGGTGAGGGTGAGGGTGAGGGTGGGGGTGGGGGTGGGGGTGAGGGTGAGGGTGAGGTTGAGGGTGGGGGTGAGGGTGGGGGTGGGGGTGGGGTTTGGTGTGGGGGTGGGGGTGAGGGTGAGGGTGAGAGTGAGGGTGAGAGTGAGACACTGTGAGCACTGTAGGATTGTATTTTTCTACACGCTTTGCAAAGCGTTTTAGAAAAATACAATCCTACTGTGATGCGACTGCGTCTCTTATTGTCTTAGCATGCCTGCCACTTGGCTTGCTTTCACAGCCATGCCGCACCTGGTGGCATCTGACGTGCCGTGCTGTGCGTGGCATTGGCATGGGGTTGCATGGTATGCCATACCACGTCATGCCATGCCATGCCATGACATGCCATGCCATGCCATGCCATGCCATGCCATGCCATGCCACGCCATGCGCACGTTAGTGACCCAATCATGTGTGCAGCCATGTGGCCGCCTAAGTGCATCCCTGCCCACCCATTGCTGTGTCGATGCCCTTGCCGGCAGGAGAAGCCTCACACCATTTGACAGTGTGAGCCTCATGATTTTCCCAATGTGCTTCCCAATGCCACGTGATGTGATATGATGTGATGTGATGTGATGTGATGTGACGTGATGTGATGTGATGTGATGTGACGTGATGCGACGTGATGCGATGTGATGTGATGTGATGTGATGTGATGTGATGTGATGTGATGTGATGTGATGTGATGTGATGTGATGTGATGTCCATTCTAAGCCCACGTGCATCAGAGTCTCCATGTCCTGCCTGCATGCTGCTTCTGCCCGTTTCCCAGCTTTCAAGCCGACTACGACTCCGTAGTTGGTGCGGGTTCGTGACTGTCCTGCCAATGTGCTGACATCATGCTGATGGTATGACTTGTACACCATGCTATCGGTCTTTGCATGCCACATCCCCACTGCCTATTTTGGGCCACATGAGGACCTGAATCCGAGACCTCTCACTCACAGGAGGACCTGAATCCGAGACCCCTCACTCACAGGAGGAACTCAGGTCAAGCGGGGCACCCACTGCGCCATACCGCGTACATCCATCCATGCCTTGGGAGAAGCTGAAGACTAGTGGACACGTTTGGTGCACGGGACTGACCGTTGCACGACCGTCCCGTCTCTTCTTTCAACCCCTTGGTGCGCTGTCTCTGATTCTTTTTTCTTCTGTTTTTCTGATTCTTTGGCAGTTCTTCTCCAAGGGCGACGACAGGTTGCGGTAGCAGCTGTAGTTTTGCAACAGCCGCAACACCACCACCCCCTGGATTAGCTGGAGCAGGAGCAGCAGGGGGGGAGGAGGAGGAGGAGGAGGAGGAGGAGGA
>SZWC01013265.1:5455-22016 GCA_023375785.1 Penium margaritaceum | reverse complement strand
CCCCCCCCCCCCCCCCCCCCCTTTCCCCCTGGTGCGCTCTCTCCGTGCAGGTGAGAGAACCATGCCGCCTTGTACAACCTCGGTTGTTCATGGTTCTGAAGGTACCCTTGGCCGTCCCGAGGTGCTGCTTGCCAATGATGCTACGACAACGAGCAAGCGCCCGCGACGCGCATCTACATTGAACAAGGGTGGAGCTTCTGCCAGTGGTCAGGTTGCGCCTGAGGATGACGATGAGAGTGATTCTAATTACTCCTCTGAAGCGGAAGACGAAGACGAGGATGAGGAAGAGGGCGGGGACGAGGAGGAGGAGGAGGAGGAAGATGACGAGGATGAGGATGAGGACAACGAGAACGAAGAAGAGGAGCATGAGGAAGATACGGGAAAGGGTCGTAAAAAGGGCAAGGCGGCAGCTGCAGAGGGACAGGGGACGGCAATCAACACACAAAAGAGGAAGAAGAAGAGCCTTCCTTCTTCCCGGGTGACATCGCTGGCGCCTGTGGTAGGTGACACTGCCAACGCGCTCAGCGTGCTGCCACCAAAGAGGCGACGCGCGGCGAAGGCAAAGAAGCCGCGTCCAAGCAACCTTCCTCGCCGGGCAAAGGTCCACCATCACTTCATCGTGCCGCTGGATCGTCAATCACCAGCCCACTACAAGGTGGAAAATGGCGACACAGTTTGTGGCAAAGAAGTGAAGCGCAAGGACGGGTCAACCACTGGCATGCGGAAGCACTTGAAGAAGTATCACTATGATGTGTGGGCTGAATGCTTCCCCGAGAAGGCCCTGGCTGAAGCTGCAGAGCGTGCAAAGAAGGAAGAAGAGGAGCAGCGTGTCCGCGAGGAAAACCAGAACATCGCCTTGCTCATGAAGCTTGGAGTCGGGAGGTAAGTGTGAGCCAGCCTCATTTCTCAATGCATCAAATTATAATTTCATGAAGAACTGAATGCACCTACTTCTCATTGCATGAAATTGTCATTGCATTCACTTCTGACTGCGATTTCTGAATGCATTAATGTCCCGATGCATGTAAATCTCAATGTATCAAACTGTAAATGTGTGAGGTTCTGAATGTGTCAAGTTGTGAATGTGTGGAGTTTTGAACGTGTCGAGTTGTGAATGTGTGAAGTTGTGAATATGTGGAGTTGTGAATGTGTGAAGTTGTGAACGTGTGGAGTTGTGAATGTGTGGAGTTGTGAATGTGTGGAGTTGTGAATGTGTGGAGTTGTGAATGTGTCAAGTTGTGAATGTGTGAAGTTGTGAGTGTGTCAAGTTGTGAATGTGTGGAGTTGTGAATGTGTGGAGTTGTGAATGTGTGGAGTTGCGAATGTGTCAAGTTGTGAATGTGTGGAGTTGTGAATGTGTGAAGTTGTGAATGTGTCAAGTTGTGAATGTGTGCAGTTGTGAATGTGTGGAGTTGTGAATGTGTGGAGTTGTGAATGTGTGGAGTTGTGAATGTGTGGAGTTGTGAATGTGTGAAGTTGTGAATGTGTCAAGTTGTGAATGTGTGCAGTTGTGAATGTGTGGAGTTGTGAATGTGTGGAGTTGTGAATGTGTGGAGTTGTGAATGTGTGGAGTTGTAAATGTGTGGAGTTTTGAATGTGTGGAGTTGTGAATGTGTGGAGTTGTGAATGTGTGGAGTTGTGAATGTGTGGAGTTGTGAATGTGTGGACTTGTGAATGTGTGGAGTTGTGAATGTGTGGAGTTGTGAATGTGTGGAGTTGTGAATGTGTCAAGTTGTGAATGTGTGAAGTTGTGAATGTGTGGAGTTGTGAATGTGTGGAGTTGTGAATGTGTGGAGTTGTGAATGTGTGGAGTTGTGAATGTGTCAAGTTGTGAATGTGTGAAGTTGTGAATGTGTGGAGTTGTGAATGTGTGGAGTTGTGAAATGTGCAGGTACACCCAGAAGGAGCTCATTGATGACATCATCATGATGTTCACCGATGACAGTGTCCCTTTTACTTTGGTGCAAGGAGAGTGTTTTCGCCGAATCTGCCAAGGGAACACTGGACTTCAGCCACCATGCAGGCAGACCCTGTCAACCTCCATAGTTTCCCGTGCCGCTGAAGACTTCGACATCATGAAGGGCTACATCCAGTCACAACCAGGGAAGTTCGGATTCACGTGTGACGGGTGGCAGGGGGAAAACCTCCAGCACTACCTTGGCGTCACGTGCCACTGGCTCAATGAGCAGCTGAAGATGGATTCGCAGATTCTAGATATGCACCCCATGGACGGCCGTCAGACTGGAGAGGAGATATCCGAAGCAGTCATATCTAGCATCTGGGACAAATGGGGGCTTGGAGGTCGTGTGGCTGGCATAACTCTCGACAATGCATCAGCCAACGTGGCCGCCATGCGCATCCTTGCAACGAAGAAGCCAGAAGAGTTTGATCTGTCCATGATGATGAGGTGTGCGTGTCATGTCATCAATCTGTGCGCGAAGGAGTTCATCAACACAGCAGGTATGAATTGCATCAGGCTATGATTGCATGAAGATCCGAATGTGTGAAGTCCTGATTGCACTATGTTGTAATTGCACCCTCTCCTGATTGCACCATCTTCTAATTGCTCCCTCTCCAGATTGCACCATCTTCTAATTGTACCATGTTCTAATTGAATCATCTTCTAATCCCACCATGATTTCAATGGTTTCTGATTATATCATGTTGTTATGGTGTCATGTTCTGGTGGCATCATGTCTGACTGCGTCAGGTATCAAGGAGGTCGTGGATCTCACTCGTGCACTTGTCAATCATGCGAGCCACAACGACCTGAGGAGGCAGCAGTGGAGAGCGCAGGATGGTGAAAACAAGTTTGGACTGGTCGAAGATTTCCCATCGCGCTGGAGCTCGACGCATGACATGCTGAAGGCCCTGTTGGAGAGACAGGAGACTGCAGTTGCCTACATTGCATGGCAACGTCACCACCACCCCCCTGCCAACCGTGCTGCACGTATCGACATTGAGCCATCGCATGAGCAGTGGGTTCTTATGGAGCAGATTCGGGATGCACTCGAACCTTTCGCTGTCATCAGCAAGCTGACTGAGGGAGAGAATTACCCTACGATCGGCAACGTGGTACCCTGGTTCCACGCTCTGCTTGACCACTGCAAGAACTCGCGGAGCGCAGCCACTGGTGTTGCACAGGGGTCAGACCTCCCCAGAAGCTCCTCTTCTGCAGCAGGCTCGGACTTTGTGGGTGGTGCATGGAAGTGGACAGGTGCTGTGGCACAGGAAATGGCCGCTGCCCGAGAGAATCTGCAGCAGTACTCCACCATCTACGACTCCTCCATCGCTCCCATTGCCACATGTCTCCATCCCAGCTACGGCCCACAATACTTCAAGCAAGCCCAGCGGCCTGGTCTGTATGATTCTGTTCGCCGCCGGACCCAAGACTATCTTGCAACAATTGTCATCACTGACTCGCCAGCACCCTTGCAGCCTCGCACGCCACAGTCCCTTGGCTCATTTGCTGCTCGTTTGCTGCGCCGGACTGGCACAACTGTGGATACAAGCCGGCGGAATGAACTGGAAATCTTTGAGTCCGAGCTGGACACAGGCATCGGGGTGCATGATCCGCTCGACTTCTTCCGTGAGAACAAGGCCAGGTTTCCCCGCATTGTCAAGGCAGTGCGTGACATTTTCTGCATCACCGCAAGCAGCGCTCCTTCTGAGCGTATCTTTTCCCAAGCACGGCGCATTCTGGATAACCGGGCAGGCTTGGATGACACCACCTTCTTCAGCATCCTTGCGATCAGGAGGTNAGAGAGAGAGAGAGAGAGAGAGAGAGAGAGAGAGCGAGAGAGCGAGAGAGAGGGAGGGAGGGAGGAAGGTGGGGTTGCATGGAGAAAGGATGGAGACCAACTACAATGTTATCAGCATTAGTGGAGAAGGAAATGTTGTGGTGATGTTATCTTGGATGGAACCATGGCAAAAATTTCCGTTATCTATTCATTGTTTAATTGCTCTTCCAATTCCAGCCAAGGTACCATGTAACCATTTATGTGTTCTTTATGGCTTGTCATAAAGTGCAAAGCCTCCAATACAAAGCTTTTTATATGTTTGTTTATTTGATGATGTTGTCACTTATGCAAGTAATGGCACCTCCAAGTACCACAAGGAAAACTAGCCATCGTCAAACATTAACCCATAGTATGGCACTTAGGCGTCACGGATAAGTGCGTTATGAAGTACTTGGCCATACAATTCTAAGTGACCATCATGAATTGACTGGCCATCATGTAATACTTGGACGTAATGTCATTGGTGTCATACATGGCCAATTTAATGTGAGCAATTTTGACATTTATCCTCACATAGAATCTGAGACCACATGCCTCAACCACATGCCTTTGTGGTGCCCTCATGAGTTCATCCATATACCTCTGTGTGCTCAGTGCGGACACTCAGGCCTAGGGCCTTTGTGCCGGGGTCACCACTTGCGACGCTGCGAGTGGAGCGCCTGGGTACAGGACCAGACGCTCGCTGAGCTCCGGAGTCCAATGGTCGAAGACGACTGCCAGGCTCACGGGAGTAACCTGGGCTCGAGGGGCGCACCTTAGGCTCAGGAACGGGCACAGTCACATCGGGGGAGAGCTGAGCCAAGGGAGCTGGTGATGTCGTGCGAGGAGGGGCGTGTGTGGGAGACATGGGACTCGGTGTGGCAGTAGGGATAGATGAGGCAGGACCACACACAGAGGCAGGAGTGCCGGCGGACACAGGAGTACGCACATGTGTAGGATCATGGGTACCGGAGGGAGGCGAGGGAACCGGGGTAGAAACCGGTGGTGCTGGAGAGGTCTCTGGGCCGACAGCGATGATCGCTGGGTCATCAAGAACCGGAGACCGTGAAGTGGAGGGAGCTCGAACGGACACATCAGCCTGACGAGGGATGCTCACAGGCGAAGACTCCCCCATTCGGCGAGAAACCTCACACGTAGAGATGTGCGTGACGGACAGCGACGTAATCGACGTCAGATCACGGTAGGTGAGGAACTCAAAGAAGAGCGCATCGCGTGACTCAATAATGCGACGACGGGTAGGGTCCCAAAATCGCTAGGCCTTCGATCGTGGGGAGATGCCGACGAAGTCACACAAGCGACCTCGCGGTGAGACCTTGGACCCCTGCTGGTCCTCGGTGTACCACACGCAAGCCAAGGACCCCCAGACACGAGCGAGATGAAGGTCAGCACGATGGCCGAACCAGAGCTCATACAGTGTGACGTGGTCCGGAAGAGGACCGTGCGGGAGGCGGTTCCAGACCCAAGTCATGTAGGCAAAGCCCTCAAAAGCGAAGGACTCTGGGAGACCGCACTCACACTGCATAGCGCGAACCGCATCCTCCATGGTGCGGTTCCAACGCTCAAAAACACCGTTCTGCTGAGGAGTAGCAGGAGCGAAGACCTGGTGAAAAATCCCGTGCTCAGCGAAGAAGCTATCCATCTCGCGGAGAAACTCGCCGCCACGATCCGATCAGAAAGTGTGCAGCGTGTGGCGGGACTGACGCTCAGCCATCACTAGCCAGAGGCGAACCGCAAGAGCGGCATCACTCTTATGGCGCAGGCTGTAGACCCACCGCATCCGGGTGAAGTCATCAGTCAGTGTTAGGACGTATCGACCCCTATCGGACATAGACTCGACAGGAAGAGGACCAAGAAGGTCCGAATGGACGAGCTCAAGAGGGCGAAGTGCGCAAGATCGTGAGTCAAGGTAGGTGCAGCGATGCATCTTACCCTGGGCGCAGAAAAGACAGTCGGTCTTGGGCGGCTTCTCGAAAGAAGCCACATCAAGAACGAGAGCGGGCTGTGTCCGAATGAGCTTCGACACAGTGTCGGAGCCTACATGACACAGACGGCGATGAAGCAATCGCTGGTGCTCAGGAGACAGAACACCAGTGACAAAAACACGAGCTGAAGGGGAAGTGGAGCAAGGGGCAGAAGTCCAGGAAACACGGTACAGGTCATCCACAACAGAGGTACACAGAACAATGCTGCGAGTGTCAATGGCAGTCACAGTCGCGGACTCGGCAGTGTGCTCAACAGAGAGTCCCATCAGTGTGCAAGCACGTACAGAAAGCAAACTGAGCTCAAGGTCAGGCACAAACAGCACCTCGGAGAGATACAAGGGGCCAGACGGATCATCGAAGCACACGACCCCAACACCCTGGACAGGCAAGGACTGACCAGAGCCGGTGCGAACGGAACGAACAGACGCAACAGGGCCGAGAACAACGAAGTCACTACGACGACACGTCATGTGATGAGTGGCACCTGAATCGATGATCCAAGTATCACCGGCATCACGACTGGAGGACGTCACTGTACAACGGGCAATGGAACACTCGACCTCAGACGGACGCTGAGAAGCAGGTGGGGAGAAACAACAAAGGGCACGAAGGTGGGACTCATGAATCCAATCTGTACAGTCAGGCCCATCATCATCACATGCCGACTGTGCCCCCCCACATGAGTCATCCCGAGCCACATGGACAGACGGATCGACAGTCTGTGAATCACTCGGCTGTGACAACACACTTGCACCTCCTTGAAAGCGGAGTGCCAGAAGGTGACGAAGCTCGGCGATGGTGCGGTCACGTGGGTCCGGAGCACTGCTACTCGCCGGTGGGGAAGCAGGAACAGCTGCAGTCGTGGCTGCCACGCGTCCCGAGGAAGTCGAGGCTGACGTGCTGGACGTAGAACGGAGAGTGTGTGCCGCCTAGAGCCCACGAGTAATCCGCGCCCAGTCGAGCAGCTGCTGGCACTCGGTGTAGCGATGGGCGCCGCCACAGTTGTAGCAGTGAACGGAACGTCCACTGCTACCACTGGAAGACGGCTGCTGCTGTGACTGCTGCTGACCTGGTCCCCGCTTCCCTTTCTTCTTCTTCCCCTGAGCTGCTGCTGCAACACCCTGTGTCTGAGTGGGTGTGGGCGGGGCCGAAGAGGAGGAGGAAGACGAGGACGTGATAGACGATGAAGGAGACTGCAGGAGGGATGATGGTGGTGATGCGACGACTGCTGCAGCAAGGGCAGTCTCCTGATGGGCCACGGCTGCCTCGCGGGCTGAAGTCACCTTGAGGAAAAGCTGATGCGCCCAAGGGAGAAGCTGCAGAGTGGCTGAGAAAGGCTCAAGGATGGCGTCGCTATACCGTGTGAAGATGTCACTATACTCAAGGCGAACTCTGAGCATCACCGTACGGAGCGCCAACAGCTGTGTGCCTCCGGAAGTCCCAAGACGCGTGTAGATGCGCATGGCGCGTCGCCAGTAATCGGCTGCAGGCTCTCCAGGCCCCTGACGGAGAGAGTGGAAGGCACGAATGTGTGCTGCTCGGGTGGCGTGCGTCTCTGCGGCCAGCAGGGATAGGGCCAGATCCCAACCTCCGCGTGGATCGGCGCCGGTGCCTGTGCCAGGCTCGCCAAGGAAAGGGCGGAAGTCGACGACGGTCTCGCGTGGCATGGCGTAGAGGAGGCCGCGCATCGCCCTGGCTGCTGNGCGCGTCGCCAGTAATCGGCTGCAGGCTCTCCAGGCCCCTGACGGAGAGAGTGGAAGGCACGAATGTGTGCTGCTCGGGTGGCGTGCGTCTCTGCGGCCAGCAGGGATAGGGCCAGATCCCAACCTCCGCGTGGATCGGCGCCGCTGCCTGTGCCAGGCTCGCAAAGGAAAGGGCGGAAGTCGACGACGGTCTCGCGTGGCATGGCGTAGAGGAGGCCGCGCATCGCCCTGGCTACTGTCAGCACCTGTGCTGGGTCTGTAGACTGATACTGGCTGTGGTAGTAGGGCCACACGCCCTCTGAAGTGGCCCAAACCTGAAAGAGGATCTCCCAGCAGTCGAAGCTGTCCTCAGTGATGTACCGTGGGGGTGGTGTCTCAAAGTCCTTGGGTTGTCGCTCCGTGGGGAGGGCGACCGCAGGCTGAGGAGGACGGGAGACGGGGAAGACTCCCGGAAGTGGATAGTCATCGGGGTAGTCAGTGACAATCGTATCGGGGAAAACGGAGGCGATCGGGTGCCCGTCTGCAGCGGACGGAGGCGCTCCTGAAGAACTCGAATTTCCTGAGCCGGGGAATCATGAGTAATGCCTGGCATGAGTGGCTCATCATCCAGGAGGTCAGCAGGTGGTGGGACAGGTCGAGTGCCTGTCACGGGTGCCTAAGCCGACTGCTGGGTAGAGACCGCGACGCCGACAGCTCCCTCAGAAACCCGCTGAGGAGCCGTGGACTGAGCACGCATAAGCTCAGTCAGCGTGCGGATAGCGTCAGTCTGCTCTCTCTGGAGGCGACGCATCTCATCCTGCTGGCTTCGCAGGTCCTCAATGGCCTGTGAGCGTGGACTCAGTACACCAGACGAAGAGGAGGAGGGGCCGCCTGGTCCCTTCTCCTTGTCGGACAGGCTCATGTCGCCGCTCAGCATGGGGCGACAGGTCAAGTTTGTCGGATTTCAAAACCGTCAGCGTTTCTCGAGGAGTTGAGACGCTGGAAACTTTTGACTGTCCGGCCAAAAATTTGGCGAAGTATGGTGCTGACGGCCAGAAATTTGGCTAACTGCTGAAATTTAAAAATTTCGGCACTAAAAATTCAAGGTTGTCCAAATCAAGCGAAATTTGGACCACACAGGCTCCTGAATGTGTTGAACATGATGGTGAGATTTTCGGTCGCAAAAAGTTGGAAAAAGTGGCAAAACGTCACTTTTCCCTGTTCTGCCCGAATTTCAGCAGAAAACAAATCTGCGGTGCACTTCAGTCTTTGCTCGTGGCGACAGAGCATGAAACTGAGCGTGAATAGTAGCTCTGGAGAGCTTGAGAGAAGAGCTTTCCCACGCACCCTCAAACACCAAAAACGGCGTTTGTTTGAAGCCAGGGCAAGCTCGTGCCGACAGGGAGGTGGTTGCTGACGCGATTTTCGTCCGCGGCTCCTCCACGTTCGTGCGGCTTCTAGGAAGTTGCACGGACAGGGGCAGCGGTGGCGCACGCTGCTGTTGTTGCTGCTGCTGCTGCTGCTGCTGCCATTGAGCTTGACGGCAATGGCCTCAAGCCACTTTGGCGGCTACTGTTGCTGATGTTTCTGATGCCGCCGCCGATGTTGTTGTTGCTGCTGCTGTTGTGGTCAAAAACTTCCAGCTCTGTTGCTGCGCTTCTGGAAAGCTGCTATGGCGCTGCTGCGCTGGCGTGCTGCTACACTGCTGCACCCCTCCTGCACAACTCCTCTGTCGCGCAGGTGTTGCGGCCTACGCCTTGCAATGGCGCAGGTTGGTGGGTCCTCCCAGGACCTGTCACTGCTGCTGTGTGCTGTTGCCGCTGCTGCTGCTCACTGCTGCTGCGATTGCTGCATCTCTGCTGTGAAGCACAACAAGCTCTGGCTTGTTGCTCTGATACCATGAGAAGTTTCCTACAACCTTCCTAACCACTTGCCGTGACACTAGGCGTCAGCGCCAGGTCAGAGTGTGACAACAGTCACAAGTTTGAGACAAAACTGCAAGGGTCTGGGTTGGGACACGGACAAAGTGTCAGGAAACTCAAACTGAATATAATTGCAGAGAGAAATGACAAATGACAGGTCCATGGCATAAGTACCTGCCGCGGCGCACGGCGGGTGTCGCACGCGGCAGTGCAAGATCTGTCCTAAAACTGGCCCAAAACCACTGTTTTGGTCGTAACTCTGCGCACACATGTCAGAATGCTACGCCGTCTGAACCTAGACGTACAGAATCACAAGCCGGACGCTACGACTGGTCACATGCATGCATCCGGCATCGAACGGTGGAAACACAATGCAAAAGCATGCAAATCGGGCCCACGGTCAATCCACTGATAAAGTCTTGCGTGTTGCAGAAAAACTGCAGGAGGTCCCGGGTAGCGTCCAGAGCTCTGGAACGGCCGTCAGTCAGCTCCAAGCCAGTAGTCCGCCACCGGACGACACATCGGTACCGCCTGGGTCTGCATCAGGGATCTGCACGAGTATGGACACGGCCGAGTGGTCACAGTAAACCGTACAGGTCGACAGGAACGTCACAAATCACAACAATAACTAGGCTTGGGATAGTTGTAGAACCATTTTTTCAACGATGGCACTAGCTTCGACGGAAGCTGAATTCGATTGAAGGAACGGCCGCGATGATACGCATCTGGATCTACTGCGAATGTTTGAAATTCGAGCGTTTGAAAGTTCATCGGAGTTTGCTTGGACCAGCCCGTTCAGTAGCCGGCCGGCTATTGCACAGTCTGTCGGGTGCGTCACGGGGGCCGACTTCATCAACGACATTGTTCCACGCTTGATAAAATTACAAATATTTTAGGGCATGCAGGCCCATGCAAAACGAACATGAGCTCTGTGTGTGAGTGCGATGTAAGACGGCAAGAATTTGGCTAAGTCTGGAACGCTGAATATAAAGAACAAGGAGAGTTTACAAATGAGCCCCTAGCGGGCTTATATAGGGGCGCCGGCAGCTAACCGCACCGGGCCCCGACACCCCTGTTGAACCCAAATGAGTCAACAGGGAGAACACACTGCATACACCACGAGAGCAACAAAGGTGGTCTCCTCGAGGCACCGGAACAGCTCTCCGAGTGCCCGGGTCTCGACCACCGAGAAAATATGAGTAGTTCAAAAAAATCTCGGAATCAACGTCCAGACATCACAGACGGCTTTCCGAACATCGGAAGCCCCACAACAGCCATCGGGTCTCCTCGTCGCACCGGTACAGTCAACCGGGTGCGCGGGTCTCAACCCACCGAGAAAACTCTCCTACCTCCTGACAAGCCCACATGGCTGCCGGAATGCATCGACGGCGTCTCACCGGCGCTGTCGTAGGTGCTGGAGAAGCCTCGGTGCAGTCCGGAGGCCCGTCGTGTCGTCACGCCCTCCTCTGCCACATACCCCGAATGTGGGTATATCGGTAAACTAGGAGTGTCGGTCGTGACGGGTGGAAGCCACACAAACCAACACTCCCCCTGGCTGACATAGCCGTCCACGGCAGAGCGAATGAAAGAAGGCATGGAACAACAATGTATGGCAAGCCATAACATGCATGAGTCAACTCACACAGACACACACACACACACTCATCTGCTATCCATCTAGGGTCTCCCTGGACACTGGCACAGCCCACCAAGTGTCTGGGTCTCGACCATGAGAGGAGTGATGCACACGCACACAAACCAGTGTAATGCACATACACATGTCATGCACTTGTCAGAGGACGAGATGGTCTCCTCGTGACACTGGTACAATGCACCAAGTGTCCGGGTCTCGACCAACAGCTCGCATGCATATGCCACACACAGTATAGCCACACACTAAGACACACGATCACATGGTCTCCTCGTGACACTGGTACAATGCACCAAGTGTCCGGGTCTCGACCAACAGTGTGCTACCATCTATATGCAGCTGTGCAGGTACGTAGCATGAGCCACATGCAGGATGCTGTAGATGCTCTAAACAGAGCATGGACCTCGTCATGCATCTCCCATGGCGTCGCGTCAGGTCGAGGTCCACACAACACTCCCCCTGGGCAGATGAACCTGGTAGCGATGTCCTCGATGGAGATGTTGATGTCGTAGTTGAACAGATCCTAGGCGATGAGTCATGTGGTGTATCCATCATGTAGAGATAGCTCCCCTTGTCACCTGCGAGTCGACTCCCTCCCTCAAAGACGAAGTGGTGTCTCCGGCTACAACTCCTCACGTGAATCTACATCACCTGGGGTATACCAGTCCTCGCGTGACTGCCAAGGGTCTCAACTCACAGTCTCTCTTGCCTCCGCACTACCGCGATGCATTTGTGTACGCCGGAGGAACGAGAATGGGCGAGCAGCATGCGTGCGTGGATGAAGTGGCGGAGCTGGCCTCCGATACGGAATAGCACACCCTGAGACATAAGGGTGTACTGCTAGAAGAGTAGAGCTAGAGCGACGAACCGGATCACCACTCGTGGATGAAGATGATGATGGGGCAGGTGAGTCGGGTGGATGAAGGTGCGTGACGGCAGCAAAAGAAGAAGGAGGAGCGATGATGGGGTCGACAAGAGCCAGGATGGCGGAAGCCGAAGGCACGCTCACCTCTCCTATGACAGTGTCTCCAACAGACGTCATACTCTGAGCTCGTACAAGATCCTCCCCGGGTATAGGTGTGCCAGATGCTGCCGGCGGAAGGCTACTACCGGTACTAGTGATGCTGCCCTCCTCTGAGAATCGCTCACGCGCTGCCATCATCTCCTACTGTAGCATGACTACACGCTCCTGCAGATCAACATAATCTGCCTCGGACATGTTGAGGTGGCCCATGTCGACCTGGTGTAGAATAAACTCTGCCTCACTGGATGCTGCACATGCAGACTGCACAACTCGTGAGTACAGCGCCACCTGCGTCTCTGCTACTGAAGACGATGGCACTGGTGCTGCTGCATCCTCCTGGGGGTCAACCAAGCTCGCAATATGCTGAGACGTTGGAACATCGGATGCAACTGCAGGTGTCGCATCCACATCACAACTCGTGTCTATCATACGAGGAGTGAGCGGTCGCATGCCGAGAGAGAAGGAGAAGGATGAGTCATCAGAGTCCGTGGAGCATGTAGAAATATCGTCCGTACAGGTACTGCCACTCTCAGTATCCATGTGATCAGCAAGGTCACCAGTAGCTGAACACGAAGGGGCAGAACTCAGCTCCAGCTGACGAGGTGACTCCCTCTGCGCGTAGAGATCTGCACCACTGTCCTCAACTGCCGCCGTAGTGGACACAGGTGTGCAGGGCTCCGGCTCGACAATGTCTGTCAAGGCGACCAATAGGCGCAGCTGGCGCTCACGTACTGTCTCGCCAGGAACGCCTGTCGCTACTACCTTCTCGATGATAGAGTAAGGACCATCATCTGACTCCGTCATGTGTGTCGATGCTCCGTCCTGTGCACGGGATGTAGACTCAGGGAACATGGGTGACTCCTGACGCTGAAGCTAGTGCTCAGGTGACGCAGATGACACGGTGAAACCTGCTGAGTCTGCTGCAGCACGTGTCTTAATGACACCTCTCAGAACTGCTGCTCTCAAGAATGCCTCAACCTCCAAAAGACCAACCGGCCAACTCTGCTCATGCATTCCGACTGCTGTCGTACTGGTGTGAATCTCGTGCGCCAACGTCCTCGGAGATTCGTGTGGGGTATCGCGATCTGCGCGGGACTCCTATGCCACCGCCAGGCCGCTACCGGTCGGAGTCGCAAGTGGCACCGCCAAGGCACGCGGGACCTCCACTCCTCTTGATGCAACCTGCTGCTGTAGAATGTCCGACTGCTGCCCCAGCGTAGATGTCGACCTCAATGACATGCACATCCCAAGCACCCCAACATCCGCCTGACTGGTGTGAGTCTGCTGCACACTCTCCCCCAAAAGTATCGGTAATGCATCTCGATCCGTACGAGACTCCTGTGCCATCCCTGGGCCTCTACCGGTCAGAGCCGCGAGTGGCAAGCGAGCCACGAGCAGGCACGGCGTCCAAGGACGCCGTGCTTGCTCTCCTCCTGATATCGTCTGCTACTGTGGAAGACCTGGATCCAACCTGGACGATGAAAGGTAACTCTCCACCATGAACGCCATGTCGGGTTTAGACTCCACGCCATGTGCTGTCACCGTATCATCTGAGTGTGCCTGAGCTGACGCTCGGGCAGCACAGCCCGGCGCGAATGCGGATCCTGTCGCTACTGTCACATCACGCAATACGCGGTGACCACACTCCCCCTCGATAGGTATAGCAACGGAGGCCGAGGAGGTGGAGGATGTATCAAAACAGGCGCGAGCACGCCGTGCGGAGCGCTGACGCCGACGTCGCGGAGTCACTCGAATGGAACGACTACATGAAGACATGGCATCGTGAGACGGAGTCGTGGTCGCAACAGAGTGGAGGATCGAAAGGATGGTGGCAGCCTGGGACTCGCTGGCAGATGGAGCTGAAGGTACACCATCGGATGAGGAAGGAGGAGAGGAAGGAGAAGATGTGATCGAAGAGGCCATCGACAAACGAGTAGCAGAAGCACGCTCAGTGACGACGAGGTCACAAAGTCGCTGCACTGTCTACCGGAGGCCGTGGATCTCATCGAATATGCTCGCCAGAGGTCCAGTTAGGGGATCTACCACCGCCGGCAGATTCGTATGCTGTGGAGGACGCAAGCTCGGACGAGGCTATAGCCAAGGTGGATGCCAGCCGGGAGGGCGCGTCCAACAGCGACGCCAACCATGACGTCCATCACCACAGTAGTAGCAGGCGAACGCGCATGGCGCCTGCTCAGATGTCCGCACACTCATCTTGTGCGCTGGACGATGGATAGGTACCGAGGGCACCTACTCCCGGTGGTAAACACCAGCCACGAGAGGAATGAGGCCAGTAGGTACTATCACTCCCGGAGGTCACGGCGTCCGGGCCAGCAAACGTGACCAGACGGGAAGAGCTGTACTACCACAGCACACCCGGAAACTACAGTCCGACTAACTGCGGCCACTAATGCTGCTGCCACTAATGGAGCAAAGACTGCTCCAAGACGAGAAGGGGTGGCGGCTTCAGGTGTGGCTGCTGCTCCAAGCGGTAGACGACCCGGCCCTCGGAGCTGGTAAGACTCGAATCCGCCGTCGATCCTACGGGGTGAAGTGCGCGCACCAATCCCTTGGCCCCAAGAAGACGCCGGTCTACGACACGTCTCAAAGCGAAGATCGCCGCTGACGACAGTCCGCTGTTGGCTGAGAAGGCGAAACTGTAAGCTCTCGTGCAGCCGCTGCACTATGTAGTCGTCGACACGCCACCGCCTGATGCTGTTATTGTAGCTATGAAAGCTGCTGCTACTGCGGCGGTGGTAGTTGGAAGATTATCCTTTTTTTCCTTTTGCTGTTTTTTTTTTGGTCTTTTTTCACTAGCCCTCAGGCCCCCCCTTTTTTCTTTCTTTTCCCTCAGCCAACCCCCATTTTTTTTTGCCCTCAACCGCCACGTTTTTTCTCTCTATCTTGCTCTCTCCCAACCCCCACTTCTTTTTTTTTCCTGGCTTCTCGTCGCTTTTTTTTCCTTTTTTTTTTCTCTCACCCCGGGTTTGCCTGCGCCCGGTCCTGGATTGCCCCCCAGAATGGGGGCAGGTCAGGATGGAGGGGGGGAATAAAAAAATTGAGGGGGCGATGTCAGGTCGCCCCACGCCCCCTCTTCGCTCCTCGCTCGCTCGCAAAACAGAAACGAGCGAGCGAGGTGAACGAGCGAGTGAGTGAGTGAGGGGAAAGGGGGGGGGGTCTGCCTCTCCCTCCGTCCGTCGGCCGACGGAGCCGACGGGCCCCTCCGAGGGGCCCCTCGGAGGGGCTCGACGAGACCCTCCGAGAGCCCCCTCAAAAGGAGGGGAAGGGGGGGCGAAAAGGGGGCGAAGGGCTCCCCCCCCTCGGAGAGGCCCCCTGATGGGGGACGAGGGGGCCCCTCCGAGGGGGCGGGGGCCCTGATAGGAGGGCTGCGAGGCCCTCCAGCAGCAGCAGCTGTAGCGGCGGGCGCAGCTGCTACGGTTGCTGCTGCTGTTGCTGCTTCCGCCGCTGTTGCTGCTACTCTTCGCAGCAGCAGCTGCTGCTGCTGCTCGATGCTGCCGCCGCTGCTGCTGCTGCTGCTTCCGTTGCTACTGCTGCTGCTAGACTCCGCAGCAGCTGCTACTGCTGCTTGCTGCTGCCGCAGGTGCCGCTTGCTGCTGCCGCCGCTGCTACTTGCTGTTGCACGCTGCTGCTGCTACCGCCACCGTTGCAGTGGCTGCTGCTGCTGCTATGTGCTGCTGCTAGTGACGTCGGTGCTGCACCGGCTGATGCACTGCAGCAGCTGCTCTTGCTGCTGCTGCTGCTGCGCCGCAATTGCACTGGCTGCTGCTGCTGTCGCCGCTGCTGCAATGGCTGCTGTTGCTTTTGCTCTTGCCGCCGCGGTCGCTATTGCTGCTGTGTGCGGCTCACCGCCCCTGTGGCGTTCACGTGCAGTCGCTTCGTGCTCCCTCACGCTGCTGCCGGCGTGGCGCCACGTGGCGCGTTCTCTTTGCGTTCTACCCACTGCTGCTGCTTCTGCTGCTCACACGCCCCCCTGTGCTCTGATACCAAATTGGAAATATTTTAGGGCATGCAGGTCCATGCAAAACGAACATGAGCTCTGTGTGTGAGTGCGATGCAAGACAACAAGAATTTGGCTTAGTCTGGAACACTGAATATAAAGAACAAGGAGAGTTTACAAATGAGCCCCTAGTGGGCTTATATGGGGGCGCCGGCAGCTAACCGCACCGGCCCCGTCACCCCTGTTGAACCCAAATGAGTCAACAGGGAGAACACACTGCATACACCACGAGAGCAACAAAGGTGGTCTCCTCAAGGCACCGGAACAGCTCTCCGAGTGCCCGGGTCTCGACCACCGAGAAAATATGAGCAGTGCCAAAAAATCTCGGAATCAACGTCCAGACATCACAGACGACTTTCCGAACATCGGAAGCCCCACAACAGCCATCGGGTCTCCTCGTCGCACCGGTATAGTCAACCGGGTGCGCGGGTCTCAACCCACCGAGAAAACTCTCCTACCTCCTGACAAGCCCACATGGCTGC
>SZWC01013264.1:0-49765 GCA_023375785.1 Penium margaritaceum | reverse complement strand
CTGTCAGTCGATGGATGCATGCATGTGACCAGTCGTTGCGTGCGTCTTTTGATTCTGCACGTCTAGGTTCAGACGGCGTAGGATTCTGACATGTGTGCGCAGAGTTACGGCCAAAACAGTGGTTTTGGGCCGGTTTTAGGACAGCTCTTGGACTGCCGCGTGCGACACCCGCCGTGCGCCGCGGCAGGTATTTATGCCCTGGACCTGTCAGTTGTCATCTCTCTCTGCATTTACTAAGCTATTGAAGCTTATGAGACTTTGCGCGTCTCCCTAGCCTGATCCTTGCTGTTTCCTGCACCTGCCTGCTTGCTAGTGCGTCAGCTGACTGGACAGTGTCGCCACGTCAGCAGCAGCAAGGCTAGGAAGCTTCCTAGCAGTTTCTCACTTCATTCGTAGCTCGTGACTTGTATGTATGTGTTCGACCATTTTTACACTTGTTATCGAATTACAGTTACCGCTAACTATAAACGACTCAAGTGTCCCAAATTCTAAATCGTGTCTCGCCTCGCGACTCTACCTCTTCACAATCTACGCTCCGTTCGTCGTAACACTTGGCATTAGAGTGCATCAGTGTTGTGGAGGCACTTGACTACGTCATCCATCCGGAGGACTACCTGGCACAAATTTCGAGCACATCTTGCACGTCAAGACTTCGCATACTTCGCGGCTACGACGTGAGGCGAGCGAGCGCAACCGATGACCAGCAGCGGGTCTTCGACGACGACTTCGGTGATGGAGGAGCAAAACGTGCTGCTGAACGTGAACCCCAAATCGACAAAAAACGCTGGTGTGGCAGGCTTCACGACAGCTGTAACTATTCCTACGGCCTTGGCGACCAATCCGGTCGCGGATCCGACAGCGATGAACCAGCCGCCCCTACCAACAGTCTTGAAGACGCCAGAACGGACAATAGGTGGCACGGGACGACAAGCGCGGATCAACGAGGAACTGGGGAATAGGATCTCCGCGCTAGATGGCATGAACAGCCACTTGCTCCAACAACTCAACATCAGGATGGAGACACTTCGCAACACAAGCGCGCGTGAAGCGGTGCTCGACAGGAGAAAATCCCAACTCTAGAGTGAACCCAAAATTCGGCTCCACCAGAACCGTTCGATCTTGCAAACTCGAAAGGACCAACGGTTCAGATGTGGCTGACGAGTTTGGAGGTGTACTTCGTCGCTGCTGGGGTCAATGATGATCAGAATAAACTTGACCTCGCGGCCGCGCTTTTGCGTGGCACGGCATTAAGTTGGTGGTTCGACCTAAAGACCATCCAACAGTAGCAGGTGACCGGCTGAGCATCTTCAACAACTCATGGCGCCCGTCTCACATCACCGACTGCATGCGTTCTACCCTTGGAGGAGATCAACCCCCAGTGGAAAGACACACTAACGCCACCAACCAACTGGAACGAATTCCCGCGTGCAATGCTCGCATGCTTTGGACGACTGAACGAAAAGTCTGACGCACGTTGCAAACTCCAGCATCTACGTCAGCAATCCAACATGGCGGACTATACGCACATATTCCGTGAGACCATCACCAAGGCAAACATCGCCCTCAAGGAACTCTGTTTTCACAACAACAACGGCCTGAAACGAGATGTACGGCGAGCAGTTGCTATCTTCAGTATCCATAACAACTTGTCGCGAATGATCGCAATAGCACATAGGATCGACAACGGCGACTACAATGCTCGCATCCAGGAATCCTACGATTGGCGACCTACTAAACACAGTTATCGTGGGAATAGAAAGACCTAGTTGGCGGACCCCTCGACTTCGATGGAAATAGACGCCGTCGACCAGAGAGACACGAGAACCTGTGACAACTGCGGAAAAGTCGGGCACATCGCTTGAAACTGTTGGAGTAGGTAGCAGGCCAAAAGTGGGGCAAGTCACAAAAGAGAGAGTCGGGAAACAGCAAAGGGCAGGAGTAAAGGGCACAACTCTTGCCCATGAGGAGTAATCTGCGCCAAAAAATCGCCCATCTAAATAGCCCACATCGCCACAGAGGGTTTCTGAGATTGCAAAGCTTGACAAGGGGTACGAGGACGACCAACTGGCGATACTACTGGACGTTGAGCCTTGAGGATGCATAATGCACAAAACGACACCAGCACTATTGGATGGAGGAGCCTCACATAGCCTCGTGAGCAACGACATGGTTCACAAGCTGGGTTTGCAGACTAAACCAGGGGTGTTTGATGGGAAAATCGCCGACGGGGGACTACAAATACGGAGACTCTAAGAACCACTACGACTACAAGTGGGAGATCTTTGGGGTGTAATGGTCTGGAGGACTTGTCCAATGATCGATCACAGAATAATCCTCGGACACTATTTTCTGTATGAGCAAAACCCGTAGGTCGATTAGAACAGTGGCGACGTCTACATGGATGTCAACGGCGCCGAACGACAACTTCCTTGTGCAGGATATAAGCCTATAACGGAAGCAGCAGAGGTGGAACTAGCGAAGGAAGTCGCAGAAGCTGAAAACTGACAACCGGTGCAGTCCATACCGCAGAACGTGGCTAGGCACTGTATACAAAGAGGAGCTCCTCCATGGCTCATACATATCGAGCCAATAGGAGAAGGGGAAGTGGCAGCAGCTTACTCACCATCGGCCTCATCAGCCTCATCGGCCTCGACGAAATTTGCGATGGTACCCAAAGAGTTTGCACCACTCATCGAAGAGTTTGCAAACGTCTTCCTTTTAAGAGGGGTCCGAATTTTCAACAAAATCCACTTACGCAACAGATATCACCAGATACGAGTGGTAGCTTTCGACATCAAGAAGACAGCATTTTAAACTCGATACGGGCAATTCAGGTTTACGGTTATGCCGTTTAGACTCACACATGCCCCAGCGACGTTCATGGTGGCAATGAACAACATTTTGTCGTGGCATACCTCGATGACATTCTGGTGTACACCCCGGAGGAGGTCGATGGACATCTCCGAAAAGTTCTTGAAGTTTTACAAAGAGAGATGCTTGTTGGAAGACTCTCAAAATGTGACTTCGGTCGTCGTTTGATCGAGTTTTTGGCTCACGTCATCAACGGTGGACGGATCACCATGGATCCAACATTTTGGCACCAGTCGCTGATTGGTCGACGTAGACCAACATTCGAGAAATCCAAGTTTTTCTCGGATTCCGCAATTACTACCAGCGATTTGTGAGGGGTTGCGCGCAATTGTCAACACCTCTTTCTGACCTCACTGAAAAATAAACAAAATGGCGGTGGGGAGAGACCAAACAAGAAGCGTTCACCGCTTTGCAGAACGCTCTAACCTTGGCGCCAACCCTACAATTAGCCGATCCAACGATTGACTATGTCATGGCTACGGATGCATCACACCGAGCCATTGGCGCAATTCTTCTGCAAGATCACGGCAACGGCGAACAGCCGGTCGCATACATGTCTCAAAAACTGCAAGGACCCGAACTCAACGATGCGGTCCATCAAAATGAGATGTTGGCGGTTGTGCACACATTCAAGACGTGACGATGCTACCTGGAGTGTCGCCGATGCATCGTGCGCACCGACCACCACGCATTGAAACATTTGAAGGCGCAGCCGCATCTCAGCTGACGTCAAATCCGATGGATGGAGTTCTTTGAGTCCGGGTTCGACTACAAAAGTACCGGCCAGGAAAAACCAATCCGGCGTACGCACTCAGCCGCCAACAAGATTTAACAACCGACGTGGCAACACTACAACTGCAGCGAGACCCCTAACTTGAGCAATTATTGGCACGAGGCCGCGATCAGCACTACGGATATGATGAAACCAAGTTCTTTTTCAACGCATCATACTAGCGACGTCACTCGCCAAGTGGTCGTCCCCCCGAAAAACGAACAAAGAATGCATGGACACCAGTCTAGGTGGACACTTCGCAGAGGACAAGACGAAGAAAAAGCTAGCAAGAAACTACTGGTGGGACAAAATGCAATCCGACATGGCCAACTTCTACAAGACGTGCGACACATGCCAACGACAAAAGTCTCGCCGCACGAGGCCACCCGGACTTCTGCAGCAACTCCCCGTTCCGACGGAACTATGGGCAGACATCTCTATGGACCTCGTTACCAGATTACCAGTCACACCCGAGGGAAAACATCCTCGTGGTCGTCCATAGGTTCTCTAAAATATCCCACTTCATCCTGACAATGACCACTGTCACCGCCAAAGGAACAGCACGGTTGCTTCTAATCAACATCGCACGGCTACACGGCATACCAAAAACCATCATGAGCAAAAAAGACGGTCAATTTTCCAACCGTTCTTGGTGCAAACCGATGACTCGTTATGGAAAAGGAATTCAACTTTCGACGGCGTTTCATCATCAAAGCGATGGTCAAACCGAGTGAACAAACCAGACGCTCCAACAATTGCTCCAAACACCATGCAAACCTCATGGGACGGATTGGGCACAAAAACTCCCGACCACCGAAATTGCATGTGATTCGGCAGTTTCCATCGCAACAGGTAAAACTCTATTTGAACTTGTGTATGGAAACATTTCCGCGACACCTGCCGGAGTACAAAGTCGTAGTAATATCCCAGCAGTCGACATTAAACGACGAGACTTCACCACCGTCTAGGAGGAAACACAACAGAATCTCGCGAAGACACAAGCAGCGATGAAGCGAGCAGCTGACTGACATCGCAGCGATGTCATCTTTACCGCTGGCAATGAAGTCCTCCTCAGCATGGCGAACATCAAAGCTTCAAGGATCCGACTGTTCAAAGCTCAAACCTCGATGGCTGGGACCGATTGAGATCGAGTGCATGCAAACCCTTGTGGTTGCGCAACTCTAACTCCACGACACAATGCAAGTTCATTCGGTGTTCCATGTCAGCAAACTCAAGCACTACCGCAACCCCGAAGAGAACTTACCTGGCAGAGATGTGCCTCCTCCGCCTCCCGTTCAAGTGGACGAACACACGGTGTACATCATCGAGGACATCCTTGGCCATCGATGACAAGGCAAGACGATAGAATATCTCGTCCAGTGGCACGGCTACGACGCCACACATAACAGCTGGGAGCTATACAACAACCTCCGAGACTTCGATCATCTCATCAACGGTTACTACCGACGTCTCCGGGCCACGTCTATACGTGTACCGGAATATCGTGGCCAAAAGGGGGGAGGGGGTGACATGTACCAGACGTACATGAGTCCCTCGTCTTCTCGAGAGCGCATTTATTGTATTATGGAAACAGCCCATCGCATCGCAAGGACTGCGATATTCACTCCGACAGCCGCGGGAAAACTGGCCAACTGCTCCGCCCCGACTTGATATTCCCAAACTTTCTGACAGCTTCGGTCATTCTCGCGAACCTACACACAGAAGTGTCACAACCTTTCGGTCAACTTCATGACGACTCTCGATGAATCCATATTTGTAAAGATGCATTGCACATCTCCACCATCGATTCTCGAAGACCCCCAACTTCTCGGTGGACTTTCTCGAATCCGACCACTCACGAAGCGACTCCGCACGAGTCACTCGACATCGAACCCAACGGCCTCGACTATGCTTCATTCGTAACTCGTCATTTGCACATACATATTTGACCATCTTGACACTTGTTTTTGAAGTACACTTGCTGCTAACTATGAATTGCTCAAGTGTCCTAAATTCTAAACTGTGTTTTGCCTTGCAACTTCTACCTGTTCACCATCTACGCTCCTTTCGGCGTAACAATGCTATTACTACATTGCATTACCAAAAAGACACAAATCTATAATTTTTCTCAGGCCCCCTGTCTTAACCGACTAAGGAGGGGGGCTACCTAACCACCAAATAAAGCATGGAGATTGAATCAACGGTACCTATAACACAATCAAGAAGGGAACAAAAACAACTTGCATTTTCCCAAAGACATTGAAACCAAAGCATACTTGAAGCCTTTCTAGAGAGGAATTTTGACAATCCACGCGCACAAAAAATCATGTTTGGGTGACCCTCAACGGGTTTAGGATTTCACTTATCTAGTGGAGATCATTTGCTAACTTCTGGAGGGGGAAGTGACGAGGAGTTCTTACACAAATGATAGCTTACGAGAATTCTTTTCCCGGGTGGTGTGGACTGAGTGCATAAAATGAGAAACTAAGTAGAATTGAAGTTTGAATATCTAACGGGTTACGAGAAAGAACAACATGTCATAATGGAAGGTCGCCCAAGAGGTTACAGTGAATGCATTCAAGGCAATGCGTGTGGCCTTTGAGCCTTGGAAAGCATAGAAAACAGTGCTTGACAGCTTTGTAGAGGCTGACATGCTAGACAAGGAGGCGGCAGCTAGGGTAGTGTGCAGACCACATGACACAAGAGGCGAATGGACGCCATGGAATCCACATTGAAGATGGAAGTGTAAGTAGCAAGAAAAGAAACGATCTGCTAGCCGTCAAGGAGTGGAAGGAGCATGCAACCAAGCAGCGGGCTCGCTATCGCTCCCTACCCTCCAGCGTGGTGAAATCCAAACCCCACTCATGTGTTTTCCACACGACCTGTCCATCTAGCCACTAGATAAAAATCCGGCAGTGTTTAGTTCAGGAGAGCACCCGGCTGTCACCGACCGAGTTCAAAACACAAAGACCAAGAACCATAAGGAGTGAGCCCAACTATAGAGCCGTCATTCACACAAGACGAGAGCTAGTGTGCATGTAGTTTCTCGACCACCCCTCATGAGGTGACTTGTCTTACAACCTTGTTGTGGTGGTAGAGGATAACTCTCCCTCTGGCCAGTCACCAAGGCTAGAGGTCACAACGTATCGTCAACACATACACCAATACCGCCCCATGGTCCACAACACACACACACACACACACACACACACACACACACACACACACACACACACACACACACACACAATCACAACGCAGGTGTTATAAGACGTGACAGAAGATTGTACACATGCACAGACACAACTAAACAACACGGAGCATCACGAGTGCACAGCAGACCAATGGTGTTAACTACCGCCATTAAAGAATTAGTGTTTAACATCTTTGTGAGGAATTCAGCTCTTTGTTGTCTGGTCTCAGCCCAAACAAAAAGGAAATCACCTACAGCCACATGCTCATACACAAAGTTATGTTCCACATTGATGTATTTGGTGCGATTATGATGCATGCCATCGTGCTCATCAGTAGCCTTCGTGCTCTGGTTGTCACAATTGAGTGTGATGCAGCAGATGGGAACACACAACTATTGCAGCAATCGGCAATGCCAATCTCTTCCACAGGTGCCTCCACCAAGGGTATCGTACTCCCACACAACCCTGTTTCCACTCTTCCACGATATCTCTATCCCTCCAAGGAAGAAAAAACCATTGTGACTGCGAGCATCTGTACACTGAGTCTAGTTGCTTTCACAGTAACCATCAATGATAGCGACCATGCGTGCCCTTTAGCGGAAACCAACGCGAGCATTAGAGAATGCATACCTAAAAACATGCAATGCAGCCTCCATGTGCCATGCCCTCAAACACTGTGAAAACTAAATCTGAAGGTTTACAACAAATTTAACATCTTCCCTTGTGGTGGTGGCCAGGTACACGAGGGAGCTAATGACACGCAAGTAGTCAATCACATAAGAAATCTCCCCCAGCCTTGACACATTCAGTGTTTTCAACAACCTTTATGAGTTATTGGTGGTGAAGTAGTGGGCAGAGACTCAAGCAGGAGTACAAAGCGCTCTCCCAGGATGCGAACGTAAGCATCTTTGTAGAGGATGTGATGGAATCTCTGGCCAACTAAATCAAAACCGCGGTGCTTGGTGGTCTCCAACCCTCAAGCCATCGCGTCCGACCGCCCACAGGCCAGGGACCCCCGCTCAATCCATGTGGCGCCGGCTGCGCGCTACACTCCCCCCGCCGAGGAGTGAGCCGCCCTTGGCATCCACACATCAAAATCGAACCCTGGCACTCTCATACCGATTCAGCAGATTGGATGGAATCCTCAGCCAACTAGACCAAAACCGCAATGCTTGACGGTCTCTGACCCTCAAGCCATCTCGTCCAACCCCCCCACAGACCAGGGACCCCCGCTCGATCCACGGGGCGCCGGCCACGCACTACAGCCTTGGTGAAGATGGAGAACACGAAGAACGCAATCACGCTCGAGCTCAATGCCAGAAAAGACACAAGCTAGACCCAAGTCTTTCATCTTGTATGCCGATTACAACAATGACTTTACATACCCCAGAGTCTCTTGAACTGGTGATGGAGCTGGTTGGTCATTGACACAAACGAGGATGACAATAAATGGTGCCGATGACAAAGTGACAAAGAGGAACAGCTCCGCCATGCTATGTCGGTAATCTCCCTTTTTTTAGGGTAGAAGTGATCTCTTGGTTCTAACACTTGGGAGACTGCTTAGGCCTTGGAGAGCAGTGCACAGTAGCCAGACTTTGTTGGTACATCAGAATACCTCGGAGGTTGAACCTGCTAAATGTTTTCGTTAAGGCTTTCGTAGATGGTCCGGACAGAAAATACCTCCCATTGGACTCCCTTCATTCGATCGTTTAATCTCTTCATTCAATCGCCAGTGTAGGAACGTGTTGTTTATGTCCATACATTCCAGTTCCCAATCACAACGTGTTACGAGGTTAAGATGAGCTTGAGCTATGGTGTAACTTCCGGCCGGGGAAAATGTTTCGTTGAAATCCACACCAAGAACCTTGGAAAATACCTTGGCAGTGAGGCGGGCCTTTTGCTTCTTGGGTGCACTGTTGGACTTGTACTTTCGACAAAAGGTCCATTGAGCATTGATGGCCTTACCCCTTGGGGATAGATTGACTATATCATATACAACATGATCGTCTATAACCCTCATCTTGTCTCGCATGGCAGCCTTCCACTGCTGGGCGTCAAAAGCCGTACGTGCCTACTACAATGTACTGGGTATAGCTGACTTGGGCGTGGTACCAACAGTGGTGTGACACTCAGCAACACTACTTGGGAGAGCAAGTTCAAGAGCACGTTCATGCTCTGTGGTAAACAGTGCATAACTGAGAGTGGAATTTGGATGAACAACCCCACTGGCCAAACCGAGTGCGCTCATGTCAGTTGACACAATAGGGGATAGATGTGACCGAATAGCATGAGTCGAGGCTATGCATATGATAAAGGAGAAATGAAAGAGTGCCTGAGGTAATCTAGCATAAGCGTAAGGGGAGATCGGTGTAGAAACTATGGGATCACAAGACGGGGGTAGGTCAGACACAATAGGTGAACAAGAAGAAATAGCAGTAGGACATGTGGAGTCACCAGACTAGGGTGTATTAGGCACAGGAACAGGTAGACTAGACAGGGCAGGAAAGGCCGGACTGGATGGAGTTGCGGAGGAGTATGTAGGAGACTGACTCAAACAAGACAGAGGACAAGGATATGATAGGGGAAGGTGGTGCTTTAGAGGAGCTAGATCTTGAGGCCTATGTGGGTGCAGTGTTTGTGGAGTGGGAAAGTGCCAAGAGTGTAGGTTGTTGAGACAAAGCAACAGGGATTGTAGGACCGACTTCCCCTGGCAAAAAAAAGGATTACAACAGGAAGGTATTGGCTGAGAGACGACCAAGGTCACGAAGGAATATGGACTAAAAATTTAGCGCAAACAATGTGCACGAGTCTCAACAATCTACTGGCACTCCGAGTCACAGAAGCGCTAGGCTTCAAACTGGACGAAGATACCCAAGAAGGGGCAAAGGCACCCACGAGGGGATAGTTCACAATCATGCATGTCTTCAGGAAGTCAGACATACGTAACGTTATCCCAGACCCAAGCAAGATGGAGGTCGACACGAGAGCCATACCACTCTTCAAAGGACATGACAGTGTAAGGGAGAGGACCGTGAGAGACATGGTTGTAGACCCAAGTCATGTAAACCATGGCCTCAAATGAAAGAAGGGGGACATACCACACTCATGAATGAGGTTTGAATGCCATCGGGGAGGTCTGATTTCAACGCTCAGATACACTGTTTTGTTAGGGTGTTTATGGAGTGGATGTCTCCCGACACACCCCTTTGGACTCAAGAAACTAGACGATGGTCCAAAGGAACCCACCACCACGATCACTGTAAAAGGAAAAAAGGGAGTGCTGAAAAGCGTGTTTAGATTGAACAAGTCAGGACTAAATGAATGCTCAGATATCACTCCTTTGCCAAAGAGAAAAGACCAAACGCAACCGAGAAAATTCATCGATAAGACACAAAACAGAATGCATTTGGACCTCAACGATGTCTTCAGGAAGGGGCTCCATGACATCGGCATGAACACCGTCAAGAGGATGTGCAGACTGAGATTTGGAGGATGATAATCGAGAGCGGTGCATCTTGCCCTTGGCACAGTCAAGACAATCATAAGGTAAAGCAGAAGGGACGGTGGAGGGAGGCAGTCCCAAAGTTGGCTGACAATGGAGCATACTAGTGATGGCATTTGTGTGAAAATGGCAAAGGTGATGTTGCAAATGTTTGACGTGATTGGGAGAAAGGCAGGGTGCAACATGGGTGAGGGTAAAGCCAACAGAGGGAGCAGAATGAGTGAGCAAGGCACACAATAGAGTTTGTCACACTTGACACCACGCAAGACGCCACGACCAGAAAGACGAAGAAGGACAGTGCCGCGACCACAACTAGCAAATAATTCCATGCCCTGATCATCAAGGGACATCACAGACAGCAAGCTGAGCTCGAGTTTAGGTACGTACAGAACGTCACATAGAAAGAGAACACCATTTGGACCCATGGAGCAAACTAAATCAATGCCTTGAACAGGAAGTAACTGTCCCAACCAAATACAAACAAGACAAATTACGCCAGCGGCCCAACAACATGTACGAGGACCAGAACAACGTCATGTAGTAGGTGGCTCCTCAATCGAGGATAAAGAAGGGATCCAATGCACGTACAGAGGGAAGGACGCCATAGGCAGCAACAGTGCCAGCAGATGAGATACCCAAAGTGGAGGCAACAAGACTATGGGGAAGGAACAGGGAGTGCCATTGCTCTATCCACATATTAGGGATGGAAGACGGCCCAAGAACATGCCCGGAGGATCATCACAATGGACGGTGTCAGAATGAAATGGAAGACCTCTTGCCAAAGAATCACCACTCTCAACTCCCTCGTTGCATAGGCGAGGAAGCTGGAGAGCATACTACTCTAGCCAGTACTCGTTATTTGCCGACGTGGCCGACGCCAAGGTCAAAGAGCTCAAGGAAGGAGGAGGTCGGCATGGAGGAGCAGCGTAGGTGGACAAAGGTAGCCTGATGTATACAAGAGCATCATATGAGGGAGGCCATCTTCAGGGGCACGCATCTGTTAGAGGAACAGAGGAGATGCCTATGGTGAAGTACTGTACTGTCAAGAATGTTTGTTCATTTCTTAGTTCTGTTTTTTTCCCTTTCATGTTCTTCGGAAATGTGGCCTTTTTTTTTTTGGATCATTCAATCACACTTTCTTGGAATACTTAATTTGTCATGTTCACCCATTAGTCAAAGTATACTAGAAAAGATAACGAGGACCTCCGTAATTTGAAATTTGGATCAAGAAACTTGACACTTTGAAATTCCTATCCGACAAGCCCTGCCGACAGTCAGATTGTGACAGAGCCTCGTGAGCCGGATGTGTATGCAACGCATCCATCTTGCCACTCCGCGCTTCACAGAAGACCAGGAGGTTGCGGGGGAGGTGAAAGTGATGACAACTTGCCGCTGACCCAAGTCTTGAGTAGCCACAATGATGTCGTTCCTCGACTTCAACTTGAAGCCCCTCAACTGTGAGGATGTTGTCTCTTTCTCAATGTCACGTTCACTCGCATGGACTCAGTCAAAATTGAGTGATAGTGAAAACTCAGTTGAAAGTGACATCATTTTGCGGACATCATTGGAGATAAAATGAAATTGAATGACATAGTTTATAGAGGAATTCTTTTGAAGCATGCATAATCTCTCTAGGCACCAAACAAACAAATTTGAACAAGTATTCCCGGCACTACGGTAGGCCTGAACAGAGGACGTGGTGGGCCAAAATGAAGTGTTGGAGCTGGAGGTCGTCGTAGATAAAGAACCTAGTGGGCACACATGGCGCGTGTAAGGTGCAGGTCATCATGGGGAGCAGGGAAAGTGAGCACTGAATACTTGGTGGTCGACTGTTCCAGGCACACGAGAAGGATTGAGGTCTTTGGTTTTCCTTTTTTCCCTTCCCATGACCTTTGCCATGCCCACGGCCTTGGGAGGCGAGGCTAGTGGCCATGGATGGAAAGGAGGAAGAGGAGGAAGAGGGTGCAGGCAAAGAGGAAGAGGAAGTAACAGCACTAACGGGAATCCTTACAACAGTCGTGCAATGACGGAGCATGTTATAGAGACCGGTCCACCAAGTAGCGAGGCGCTCAAAGGTGAATTCCCACATAGTGTCAAGTCCTGGTGGGGACTTTGATGGAACTGTATGGGATGCAAGACTTTGCAGCTCATCTAGCTTGACATCACAGAGGAGGTCCGAAACCTCTGGGATTGACTTATTGACCCTATTGAGCACATCGGAAAGTAGGCCAGGCTTAGCGTTGCCAAGCTCACAAGAGAGTTTGAGCCCACGAGACTAGCGCACATCAACTATTTTACCCGCATGCATCAATGGCGTGTTGAACTGGACAGTAAGATGTCTAGTGTACTGTGGGTTGTTGGGCCAGTGACGGTGGTGCGGCACTAACGTGGTTATGACGCACTGAAAGTCGCGATGTAAAGAAGTCGCTCAGGTGTAGTTGTGATGAGAGTACGTACAGCACAAGTGGACTTAGCAGCAACATTTTTGAAGGGTGGAAAACCAGGAGAGTAGTGCTCCCACACGTTCTCCTCTTGAGCCCAAGCACTTAAGCAGATCTCCCAGGAGGAGAAGGCGAGCGCTCTGGTAAAGACTAGGGGTTGAGAGAAAATGTCATGCAGGCATGGCACATTAATAGAGGTGGTGGTAACATGGATTCTTTCAGGTTGGTGGTAGAGGTGCTAGTGGTAGATGGTGTGAATGAAGTACCAAAACTAGTGCCAACATAAGCACCGGAAGGAGGAGAAAAAGCAAGGGGCAGATGCTTAAGCAGAATGGTTGCTACCTCATCAGCAAAGGTAGCATAATTGTCTGCCTATAGCTTGAGGCGATCTTTAGCCTCACTTTGAGATTCGCAGGCGTGGTTCAGCTAACGGTGAAGATGCACTGTGTGTGGCTTGTCATCACCAGGAATGGTGACAATGCATGGGCCTTGTCGAACAGATTTTGGTAGAGTTTCTTCCTCCCCAATGGGCATGAGAAATTTGGAATGTTTGTGGCATGTACAAAGGTGCTACAAGACAGCTCAATCTAGCTAGACACACAAGCCACCATTGGGAAAGCTTAAGGAGAGCACCACCAGCCAAGATGTAGATAAGAATGCCCCTCACAGGGAGGCAAGGGCTGAGGGACTGTACAAAAACACAAGGAGAGGTGGTGTAGCACCAACACCGGCAGTAAGGAGAACCAGAAAGTTGGATGCATCAAGGATCTCTAGGGCAAGGGCCCTAGTGGTGAATGTCACATTAAAGGTAGTGAAGAAGGCAACCACAGAGATGACCGTTGTGAGGACATTAATGGCGGCTGATGGTACTAATGCTGTAGATGTGACTAATGCTGTTATAGAGGCGCGGTAAACATATGCGGCTGCTGCTATGGTAGATGCTACTGATGTTGTGGGTACTATGGAAGTAGCAGCTGCAGTGATCTGCGTGCCAATATCTCCAGCTGCTGCAGTAATCATCCCAATGATGACTGGAGCCTCAGTGTAGACCTTAGTCGCACTGCCGGCTGATGTGGAGGTAGGTTCACGCAAGGCCCTAGTTGCGGTTGTGAATGTAGCTACAATTGCTATTATAGCGTCTATGATGGGCGAGATGGTGTACGTAAATGTATGTGCAAGGTCAATCATATCCTGAGAGATGGGTGCAAACAGATCACCTACTATAGTCTTAACCTCACTTGAGTTGTGTGACTGTTGATCCCCCCCGAGGTGTATAGGTGAGAGACAATCACCGAGTTGAGGCATGCAGTTCACAAAGTCATTGCTGAGATGGATTCATGCATGGGGGGTTCACTACTCAAGCCTCGACAATGACGTGATTTGTGACACGCGTGTTGCTCCTTGTAGTACATGTCAAGAGGTGTGGCACCAAGAACCTCATGGTGTACCAACATGAACGCGGACGTCACCATGGTGGCTCTACCGCCGTCGTTTACATTGCTGCTCTCCACGATTGTTGCTCAGAGTGCAACAGAGCAATGGTTGGTGTGCTGCTTGCGCTCTAAACTGGATATAGAGACATCTGCAGCAATGCGGCTGTCGTTGCTGAAGTTGCAACAGTTGTTGCACACTATTGTCCATGCTGCTAGCTGCTACATCTGTGTAATGCTACAACAATACTACTGAAAATGGAGCTAGCTGTTGTAGCTGATACTGCTGCAAAATGTTTCCAATGATGCTGGATGTTACATCCAAATATTGTTGCTGCAATACTGCTGCTGATGATGCTGGTTGCTAAAGTTCAATACTGATGCTGCTACACTGCTGCTGATAACATTGTTGCACGCTGCTGCCAAGGCGTTGGCTGCCGTAGCCAGATGCTACTACTGAGATCATTGTTGATGTAGCTGGCTGATGTAATTAGTTGTAGTTACTATAAAAAGTCTTTGCACGCTTCTACTAATGTTGCTGACTGCTAGACCCGGATGTCGCTGTTTCACCATGGCTACTGCCAAGAACAATGTTGGCAATGGCTACTACATTTCTACAACCACTGATACTGCGCCATTTCTGTTGCCACTGTGATAATGCAGCCTGCTGCTATAGCTGCAAGCTACTTGTTGCCTATGTTATAGCAGTTGTCACTTCTACAATGTGCCAATGCTGCTGCACATTGCTATCGATGCCATTGCCGCTATTGGCTACTGTTGCTTCCATAGTTGGCTGCTGTGGTGGTCTTAGCTGTTGTTGCTGCTGCTATAATATGTTGCTACCGCTGCCTGTCTGCTGCAAATGGATGCTGCATAGGGGTGGCGTGGTGGGTGCCAATGCAAACGCCAGCCAGATAATGCTCGGCAAATGCTTGGCCATCTGCTGCCAGGACCACCATGATTGGCAGAGTCTGGGTCCTATCACGGGAGAAGCAGAGATTAAGAGGAAGGAGGACTATCCGCAATTATTGGACTAGTTACCCCCCCCCCCCTTTGCTTCCCATAAGAGAGACCGGGACACATGTGACTGCAAGGTCGACATGTGGCACCAAGAATGGTGGCCACGATCTCGGCCCATGATCCACAAACAACGCGTGCACTCAGATGGCTTCGATACTAGTAGGCTATCATGGTAGTTTGGATAACATCCCAAACACATGACACGAGGGGCGAAGGGACGTCATGCTTTTCTCACAGAAGTGGGAGGTGTGAGTAGTAAGAAAAGGCATTCGTCACGCAATAAGGAGTGCATCTGGTAAATGCTGGAATCCATCGTTGAGCGCTTTTGGATAGTTCTTTGCACTCTTTGTTGGAGGTCTTCCCTAGTCCAAGCACCTTACCCTGCATACTCATCATTTTCATCGCCGGTCAGGAGAGCGATGCAGGCGGTCAGGTCCGGATTGAATTTTGGTCAACTGCGGACGAGCATCGAGCTTCCAACTATGGATGTTCACACGTCACTGGTGGAAACGGGGATTGTTGGGAAGTTCCGTTCAGCCATTGGTGTGCTATGTGGGGCCCGCCAGGATCGCTGAGCAAGGGAAGAAAGAAGTTATTCCAGAATAATCGACGTTGAGGGCCAATCCACTCTATGTGGACAAACTGTAAGGCCTAAACACCGCGGACAAAAACGACTGCCCATCGCTGGAATCCATCGTTGAGGAGGCCCAGCAATGCATTCCAGCGTTTACCAGCCGCACCCAAGAGGAGCAAGCAAGTGAGCAGCAGGCTCTCTGTCTCTCGCTACCCTTGAGCGTGGTGGGATCCGGACCCCACTTATGCACTTTCCATACGACCATTCCATCTAGCCACTGGATAAAGATCGGATGGCATTCGGTTTGGGAGAGCGCCCGGCTGTCACTTGAAGAGATATGAACATGAAGTCCAAGTACCATGAAGAGTGAGCTCAAGTATAGAGATGCGTTTGACAAGACGAGGGCCAGTGTGGACGCATCTTCTCAAACACCCACCATTGGATGACTTGTCACGCAGCTACAATGTGGCGGTGGAGAAGCTGGTGGAGAAGTCTCCCTCTGGACAGTCACGTGCATCATTTTGGTGAGTGTGCAACGAGGCTAGAGGTCACCATGTCTTGTTGACACATAAACCAACAGAGGGCACATAAAGGGGGTATGGCTATCAACTGAAATGGGCATAGGAAGAGAAATGTTTTCATGGTGTTTTTCATGCGAATATCAAGGAGGGATTCTGACAGTTTATGGAAGATACCAGGCCATGGGAGAAAACGATTTGCAGGCTTTTCTTGCAAGTGAGCTTCTTAAAAGAGCCGACAATGCCGTGGTTGGATAACTTAAAAATAGACATTGACAAGGATTGGGAGAGGGTTGGGAATAAAAGAGGGTACTTGCGGGTAGGGAAGCCCTGCGCGGTATTTGCCATTGCAAACAAACAATGTAGAACCATTGTATTGTAATATGAAGGATGAAGCCAGGGGTAAGAGAGAGGGAAGAACAGAGAAGGCTTCGTGTGCGACAAGGGAAAAGAACAGGAGTTAGATGATCAGGAATAGTTGAGGCCAATTACATGTTGAAAAGCAGTTAAACTGGTTGTTTGCAAAATTTGAATGATCAAAGATGATGTGAAAGGATAAAACTCTAAGGAAGGGGAGAGAGCAATGAACCGCGGTGACTATCCAGTGCAAGGCAATCGTATGAGTGAAGAGCAGTTTGGATAGCAGGTCATCCCATGTGAATACGTCAATGAGTGGCCAATGGTCATTCGCGAAAATGCCAAAGTGAACTTGACTTGCGTTTGTATGCGACGTAATCAAGAAAGGGTTCATGGAAGAGGAGGTAGGTAGTGTGAAGATCAGAGGACAAGACGACACATTGCTTTAAGATAAAAGTCTACCAAAAATGGATAGAGAAGGAAGTTTGGAAGTTTGGAGGTGACCAATGTCCAGGTGAGAGAAGAAGAAGTGAACTTTGGAAAGGATCCAATAAACAGGGAAGTGTGGTTCCATTGTGGTCCAATTAGCTGCAGGGACTACTAGTCCTGTTTTTCAGCCTGAGCGATAATGGAAATTGTACGCCACACTGTCTTGAGGTTGGCACATGCCCTGCATGCAAAGGTTACATCCAAGGTCCCGTGGACATTAAATCCTGGTTGCGGTGGGGAGAAAGGTATTTTAGGATGAGGATGATGATACGGTCAAGATGAGATGGGTTGGAGAGACGTACACGGGAATAAAGTAGATAATTATCATTGAATCAAGCGTTGTTAACAATGATTTTTTTCAATGTGGGCATTTTTCAACATGGGGAAAATTTTTGCAAGTATTCAATGACCGGCTCGTGGAGCATTGGTTTGTAAGGAGGTACGTGAGATGTGACTATGTACTACTATTGACTCCAAATGATACGAGGACCAAGACAAAGGCACACGTGAGATGTAGCCTCCGAAAAGGATACGGTGGGCCCTGTAACGTTTTCTCATAAATCCTCTATAGTGAGCAGGAGTGCACAATATTTGGGTGAGAAGAGGCACCTCTTTACATGGGATGAATGCCAAAGGTGAGAAAAACCCATAGTCGGTGAGAAACGTCGGTCATGTGAGAGTGGGAATACCGGCCAACCTCGTCCAAAGGAAACTTGCTATAGTTTCAAATGCTTAAACGAAGAAAAAGATGGATGATAGGAAAACCTTGTCCAATCCAGTGGAAAATAATGGTATGGCCTCAAAATGAGCCATGGGCAAAGAAGTAAATGGGAGTGTTGTGTGTTAGTAGTTGTACCCAATGTGTGAATGAGGGTCGGTTGGAAGAGGTATGTATGATAAACTAAGGTGTGTGATTCATTGAAGTCTGCAAACAGGTATTAAAGATGATTATAGATACGAGTTGCATATTGGTGAACATCGTGGCATGGGGAAAAGGCATGGGGGTACTTCTTATGAATGATGAAATGGAGAGCATTGGAAAGACCAAAAGCAAGGGGTTGTGCAAGGAATTCACAGTGAACAATCACGTTGGAGAGTCTTAAGTAGTTCGTAGTGTTGTATGGATTGCCAAAGCAGTTTTGTTTAAGATCAAGGTTAGAGAGTATGGATGGAAAAAATAGGGTGATCTGTAATGCAACAGGGGGGGGGGGTGGATTACTCATAGAGTTCCCCGAGTAAACCATCAGGGCTAGGAGTTTCATGAGAAGCCTGGGAAAGAATGACCTAGGAGATTTTGCCGAGTCTGATGGGATANTCACGTTGGAGAGTCTTAAGTAGTTCGTAGTGTTGTATGGATTGCCAAAGCAGTTTTGTTTAAGATCAAGGTTAGAGAGTATGGATGGAAAAAATAGGGTGATCTGTAATGCAACAGGGGGGGGGGGTGGATTACTCATAGAGTTCCCCGAGTAAACCATCAGGGCTAGGAGTTTCATGAGAAGCCTGGGAAAGAATGACCTAGGAGATTTTGCCGAGTCTGATGGGATATCATAAGATTATACAAAGGTGGGAATCCAGGTAAAACATCTTTGGTAGCATCCAAGTTGCAAAAGAGTTAAAAAAAGAAGGTGCAAATCATGGACGTAAATACAAATGATAGGTTTGAATCGCACCATTGGGTTGATTGAGAGCAAGGACCAGACACGGAGTACGGTGGGGGTTTACCGTAAAGACAACCAAGGGGACACTGCATAACACTTTGAGGATGTCAACTTGGTGACGAGGGCATTGCATGTCTTCATCATAGGCATGATGTCTGGGGTGTTTCCTTGCTATTGCAACAACGTTTTTGTGGGTGCATGATGGCGTATACATGCCTTCAATGATGGTTCATTTAACATGGTTGGATTTATGTTGGTTGTGAAGGGCTTCTTGTTGTTGAAAGGTTTAAGTTTGAACAACTTGAAACGTATTTGAGAAACTTCACTTATGAAAGATAAGTGTATGTGGATGTATCATAGCCTGAGGTTTGACGAGCAAAGGCATGTTGCCTCCACAATGCTCGGTTCTTCATTTGTTTGGAGAAAGGTAATGACACTGGCACCGATTTGGTTTGACGGTTTGTTGTAGGAGCGGGACATGTTAGAGGGTAGAAATGGGGCCTAGGAAATCCAGGAAATGTCCAAGGTGGTCCAGGCAAGCAAGTAACCACCTAGGAGGAAGTGAAGGGTGAAAGCTGAAAGGGTGGTGTGGAGGCTCGGATAAGTTAACATGTTTCCGCAAATGGGCTTCAAACAAGGAACATAACGTCATGAAAACATGGCTGAGTGGACATGTAGAAAAGGTCACCAAGTACCCTACTTATCTTTACATTCGATTTTTTCAAAGTTGCTGTTTATGTGATCTTTACATTCGTTCGTGGTTTTGGGTCATATAGTTATTTAGGTGGCTCTTTTACTTTTGTCCAACGAAACTAGTGGTATTGGCTGCACGCAGGCTTGCATCGGGGTTACGGAGTAATTGACTGAAGCCGGGTTCAAACACGTTATCTGCCTTGGAAACTAGTTTTGCTCGACCTGCCCCTCCAGTCCGAGAAGTCGTCGTCGTTGAAGTCAAGTGCTTGCTTGCGATGTCCGGTATCTGTTTCAGAAAAAACCCTGGTTGCTGCACGAAGTCTGTCCGATTCGCACGTATTTCTTGGACTGGGAGTCACTTCCGCAAGGAAAACTGCGCTTAGAGAGGGCCTGTCTTCCGGACGCGACAGAAGTGCTGAAAAAAATACCTAGAAAATGCTTGATGGGCTGTCGGTGGACAGAAACACCGACCGCAGACAGAATTGCCGTTGCGTAAGTCCTTGTGCAGCGGATTTTCTGACGTCAGCGCTGATTCTTGGATACCGAACCGATTGCATAGGGTTACTACGTAACCCCAAAAAGACGATCTTTAAATTTGACGACAGCCCTGTTCGACATTTTCAGATCAGGCAGCCGCGTCGAACAGAGCCTGTCTGACGAGGCAGCTTTCCGTTTCTCACGGAAATCCGCCTCGGCTGACAGTCACGTCACTCACTTGAAGCTCATAATCCGGGTGTCCGAGCCAAATGCGAGCAAAAACTGTCAAAAAAATGATCATGGAACACTTCGCAACAATCACATCAATGTTTTTGAAAAAGGTAAGCGTGGACCCCGGGTAAAAATGATAAATTTTGAAAAAACTCATCCAACAAAATCATTTAGGTGGCACCTAACTAAATCGACTAATCTACATTTTCGTTGAGCAACATTGACCAAAAAATATTTAATACCGAAATTAAAGATCCGTAGGGTATGGTTGGGACACCAACTGGAGTGAGCCAGATACACTTGTTGTCTTGGCTAACTTGGAAAACGAGATAAGGAAAATTGTGTCCTGTTTGGGATGGGGAAAGAGTGATGATGGAAGACACTTGTCCTGTATGGTGTGAAGGGGAGGCAGATATTTAAAGTGAGAAAGGTGAAACTACAAGTGCTAACACAAGGTATTTTCATCGAGGTAAGGTTGGGTTCAGTGAGAACAACGTGAGTCCTTGGGGTCAAGAAGAATGAGGCTCAAATATCAGAAACTTCTACATAACGAAAGGAGCCTAAAGGTACATTGACTTTGGAGGTATGTAGTAGTTGAATCCAACTCCTGAAAGATTTCATGGTTTCATCCACCCGTTGTACAAACACACAAGCCCACAAGCAATGGAGATGATTTGGCACTTCATACTAACTAATCTTATTGTGGGCCGATCAGCTATAGGGGATTGAAATATCACAGTTTCCACAAGAAAGGAGTTCACAAGTTTGTGATATTCCAGCCGGAAGCTTTAAGACTCCCCTTGCATTGAAACTGAAGGTTTCAATCAAAACCACTCTTGTAAATCAAGGAGCCTCACACGAGCCTACGCACAAAAAAAACCCAAAAATCCCTGTGCATATTTGGGGGGGGATTGAGTATGCTTGTCCATTCCAAATGAATTGTGGCAAACGATGATAGTGTAAAATGTTATTCAATGCATGTCACATTAAGTTTTCTAGGTTTCCCCTGTCTCCAATGCCTTTTCCCTTGACCGTTAGGAACAATGTTAGAGGATGAATCGGAAAAAAAAGAATCACAATGTTTGAATAGTGATACATGTCGATTATCACACATGGCAAAATGAATGGATGGGGTGCTTCTTTCTACGTAGGTAGGATGGCTCTTTTTCTTCCATCAGATTTGGTTACAATGTCACTTTCTCTTTTGTACAAGTATTCGAAGCCACATTACACCCACTTACTCTACTTGGAAGTAGAATTCAACCAAAACGGGTCTAGATGTCTCCCTCTGCTCAAAATCGTAAAGAGAAATAGCAGCCTCCCTATAAACCTAAGCCTTGAAATGTGCCTCCAAAGTGTGGATAACTTTGTTTCACACGTCAGCTTTTCCTTCAACTTTGATGCGATAAACGTTTTGTGAAAATCAACATTGGTGCAATCCTTGGTAGTGGTTACAGCTCGATGCCTTGATTTTTCCATGTTTGTCTTTGTTGAGCTTTGTGACATGTTTTTTGTTGGCTAGAATGAAAAACCAGCAAAGGTAGGAGTACGATGAAGGGCAGCATGAAATGTACGTATGCGAGTATCTCTTAGATTTCACAAGGTGTACGGAAGCATGGCATAATCACACTGCACTTAATGCCTGATTCCATTGACATCATTGGTTATAGATTGGAGGTTTAAGAAGAGGGAAAGGTGTTTTAGGCCCGTGAATGTGACATTGTGTATTTTTTCATGTTGTCATGTGTGAACTATGCATTGTACTATCGCACTCTCAATCACAAAATTTATGGTGTAAGTTTCAAGTGGCACCAGTTGCTATTTGGACCAGAGTAAACAAGACACTTTTGGAGGAAAAGGGAATGTATTGGGCTTCCACGAGAGGAAAAATGTTGGATTTTATAAATACACATTTAGGATGTACACATAATTTGATAAATTAAATAAAACACTGCACTACCTTGGGAACTAACCTGTCCAAATCTCCATCTTCCCTTACATGCGTAAACATTTAGTGCATATGATTTCAAAATTCAACACACTATCCACTGCAAAAACGTGTGCAAGTTTCCCCACTTCCATTTTCCTCTTTGTTGTACACACTTGTAAAGCATAGATTGTTAGAAGCTACCTGGTACATGGTGGGATGTCTTTGGGCGACATGAGGTGTGAGGGGTTGAGGCTAGTGAATGTTAAAGTACATCGTGCTTGAGTAATCAATCTGAATGATGTTGGATTACAATTTGCCAGACGCTGCTTGTTGTGAGTTCCAAGTAATAGCAGTGGGTATTTGGGGTATGGGAAGGAGGAATATGGATATAGGGAGAGAGCACATTTGGAAGGTGTACGTGACAGTGTATCATGGTTTGAACAATTTTGCATTTGAACCTGGCACACTTGAACCGTCTTCATTTTTGCGGCTTACACGATTTATTTTTTAGGACCATAGTATAGAATTGTATTCATACATTCCAAATCTAAGCCAAATGCAACCCGTGATCCATTTATCCTTACTAGGTCACTCGTAGCTGGGTGACACCATGTGTCACTGCCATGGGTGAAAAAGATGAATGCAACAACCTTTTTGTCACCAAAAAACATGCTCATCTGAGTAATTAAATGTTAAGTGCCTATCCATGGCCTAAAAAAATGTGTTGGACATAAGTTGATCCGAATATTTTTAGTCTAAGTTTTGTAAGGGGGACACAAACTCCAAAGAATCTTTGATCACAACGTGGAAATCCATGCTTGAAATTCCTCCAACTATCAAAATGAATGGAAACCAGCACCACCCAACCCTCTATCAACAATGCATCTTTTGTTAGTGGGATGATATTGGTTTTTTTTAAACGTGGTAGGATCTTTGTGTCCTGTCTAGAAAAGGTGAAAAATCACTGTTAGAATGCAACTTTACCTTTTTTTTACGGGGTAATAAACCTAGCTTGGTGGATCAATTACATCTTAAGTGGGATTACGGGATTGTTACGCCCAAGGCATACACAGGTTCCTAAACTATGGTATAGGGTATCTTTGTGATGACATACATGGTCCATTGCGTAGTGACTTCTGAATGATTGCACAGATTTTCCGTGGGAATTCCGGCCAGTTGTCCCAACATCTAGTGTTCTGATTCCGAATTGTTGGCAAGCTTGGACCAGCTCCCATGACTGTCGATTTACAACCACAAACAGCATCCATCAATGACACTTGGTGGACTTCTCTAGGGCACTTTTTTTCTATAAGGATGCACATCAATGCTTATGAAATGCATCATAATTTAACGGATTTTGTCAAAGTAGCCACTCACAATGCGACATTTCTTGTGCTGATCACCTCCAATGCATAAGGCATAAACTAGGCCTTGTTATCATTTTTGCATTTAGGTATATCCGCTCACAGATCTTGACACTTGTCACTGAATTCAACCTGCTACTACTTGTAAACAATTTAAGTGTTCCATTTTACCATGTTTTGTTTGCAATGTCCACATCTTCACCATCTACATTCTGCTCAGCATGTTGAGTGGAACCGTGGAGAGAACAAACAAATAAACATTCATATCTCCAAGAAACATGTTGGCCTCGGCGCTTCCCTTAAACTTGGCAGTTCTAATGGCGTATTATTTTACGCCTACCGACACGTCCAATTGGTCAATCAGAATATTTCTCCTCTGTGACAATGGTAATGGGAAGATACTGGTCGGGTATATAATGAGGAAGTTACACGGGATAGAATTGGCTGACGCAATGGATGCAAACGAGATTTTGGCGGTTTTGTATGCATTCAACACGTGGCGATGACATATAGAATGCAGATTATGTTTCGTCCACACAGATCATCATGCATTGGAGTATCTCAAGACTCAGTCAAATATGATTCATTAACAAATTTGTCGGATAAAGTTCCTTGAATGCAATTTTGACTATTGTGTTGATTACCGTCGTGGGAAGTGAAGTCAAATTGTGTTGAGTCAGCAACCATTTTTTAAGACTAAGACTAGCATGTTACTTGTCCAACCAGACACAAAATTCATGAGGCTATTTGCTAAGTTTTACGATGAGTTTGGCAGGTACAAAGAAATGGAGTTATAGTTGGACGAGTCCCAGTGGCAACGTCAATTCACTCACTAGGCTGTTGTATTCACCCGAGACAAGATACATTACACGATATTGGAGGAGTGCCACAACACCGGTCTACGTGGACAATTCAGCAAGGATACGACGGTGGAAAAACCCGTAAAGTACTAAAGGTGGAAAAAGGTTTAAACATGTATTATAAACCGCTACAAAGAATACAATGTCAGTCAAATTCATACATGAAGACAAACCAATTTCCCAGGATTTCTTTGACCCCTCATAGTACACAAGTAACCACTGTTGTACATCTCTATGTTGCACTAAAGGATTTTGACGCGGCCCTCATGGTAGAAAACCAGGTTTTCAAGATTTTGTGCCTTTTCGTATAGAACACCAATGGTCACAACTGAGTGAGCAATGTGACTATTCCTCCACAACATTTTCTGACAACAGGAAGTTCCTCCATCCATCACAAGCAACAAAGATCAGAAGTTTTACATAACTTATTGATAGGAATTGATGGCCTACCATGGCAATGATACACTTATCAATGGCCTTCCATCCCCAAGCTCACAGGCAGACTAAGCGAACCAAACAGACACACAGATGATTGCTCCAAACACAATGCAAGCCACGTGACACTGACTAGGAATTCAAGTTACGGACCACCGAGCTTGCATGTACCCCTGTAATCTTCGCAACCACAGGAAAATTCCAGTTGATTTATGGAAAAACTACTTGCAATTAAGGAAGATTTGCATGTTTCAAGCAATACACGAGCGGTCAAAACCCTGCAGCAAGACTGGGATGACACTCACTCACGCTGGCAAAGATCCACATGATCATCAAGCAAGCGGTTTCAAATAGTCAGACAGAAACTGAGTTAAAATGACCAATTCATGGATCACATCCTATTTGCACGGAAGAACATTCGGTTACGAGGACACGACCACGTGAAGCTCACACATAAGTGGTTGGGATCATGTTGTGATCAACAAAACATGGACAAGTGTCGTTGCAAAGCTCTGCCTCTCTAAAGATGTACCATACTAACGTTTATACGAGTTGATTGAGCAGTCATGAGTTTATAATCTTTTTTATTCCTTTGACTTTGTAGTTGTTGTTTGCCTTCTTGGAAACCACTGAACGGAGCTATTGGAAGCACTTATTTTGGTAACATTTATTTACACCTCTTTTAATTTGATGAAGCATCCATTCACCTACAAGCGACGACATGTGTGTGGTCACCCGTATGCAACCTGATAGGATTCCTGGAAGATTTTGTGCAAGATTATCCTCAAAGTTATCTTGCACAAAATCTTCCAGGGATCCTATCTTCTAGGTCCATTGCCTGTGCTTAGCACGTGGGGATATGACAATTGAAGTCACCATTTGGTGATTTGAACTTCTAGAAGAAGAAGCTCCACTTGTAAGACGGACATTAATTCTGGAACATGATTTCCTAAAACCCATTACAATGAAAGGAAAGAAACCGGTCATGAATCATGCTTGGTGGCACTCTAAGTTTGGATGATTGCCCTTTGCAGTCTTGTGATGCCTCAGTGAAATGGGAAAAATCTTTAAGTTGGCAAGACTGGCTACAAGAAAAAGAATAAGCATCAAGTTAACAAGTCATAAGGTACATATCCAGGTGGTGTTACGCGTCTACTGTCTCAAACTCTACTACAATCCAAGTGGGCACGGTCCTGGAAGGGAAGTGCTTGCACCACCGCCAATGGAAGCATACTATGAAAAAAGTATGCAATGCAAGATGTTATTGCACTCTGCGAATAAGGAAATGTGACGAGTTGTTTTATCACGTGGGATGGTCACAATGCATCACAATAGTTAATAGTCATACAAAACCTAAAGGGCATTGATCAACCAATTGATGGATGCTCTACCTAGCATCAAACTACCACTTGCAACACGCTAGGACGTTGGGAATAAGAGGGAAGGAGGTGTCATGTTGCTAACATACACACATTCCTAAACTCCGCACGTGGTCATTTCTATCCTTGAACTTGTGGCCCACAGTGCACGGACCTTGGGATTTTCATGCTGATTGGCAGAGGAGTATTGGCTTGCTACCCTAACCTCCGGTGTTTTGTTCAACAAGGGCATGGCAGGTCTAACCGCTTTACAGAAGTTTTGACAAAGATATCAAAAAATGAAACTGGTGTTTTGATGCATTCTGGTTTGTTTCCCAGCTGCAATGGATTCTTGTAATTGTGCGCCTCATTATCGTTGAACCCCTCCAACTCATTGACAAAGCTTACTAAAACAATGTCTCACGACACAACATAACAGGAATAGCTCGAGTTAAGCGCCAAAAATGTCGACCATGTCCCATTTGTGTTTTTGCTACTTGATAGATGCACTCACCAGCTTTTACGATATTTGTAATTGATAAGATTACACTCTCTACATACTCTGAATATCCCAAACTTGTGAAATGTGTTTTCTCCACAACTTTTCTTCACTTTACTTCGGCGTAACAAGTGTGAGTTTTGGAGGCACACACTTGTCTATTGTCTACGGTGCATGTCCATCCATAAACACAGTGTGTGGATGTTCTTCTCCTTACAGTTGTGGTCTACTACGCATGGACCTATAGAATCTAACATCATTCTATCGCAGGCATTCTGGCCAAATGCCCCGACCTCCAGTGTTTTGTTCCAAAGTGTTATGACAAACTTCAGTACCTTCCCAAGATGTAGAAATCGACTAATCGCTAACACAAATGCTATCAAGCTTTCCTTATTCTTATGTGAACACCTTGATATGGTTTCAATCAGATGTCCCTCAATATTATAGAAAATCCCTGTCTTCTTGAGATACCGTACTAGCACATGAAAGGTTCAAAAAATATTTGTTTGCCCATTATTTTGTGTTTCTGTAAGATTATCCTGGTCGATTTTGTGTTTGTGTAGAAATACCAGTTTGCCCATGGGTCTACTTCACAAATTAGGGCTAAACGTGCGCGGGTTCAAGCCTTCGTGTCGTAGGAATTGCAAGAAACGCACGACCGAGATCTAAATGTGGAAAGGACAACTCGAGTAAGAGAAAACAGTGTTTACTATACAGAATAGCGCAAGTACATGGATAGACAGGTTCATAGAGATGCAAGGATATCAAAGAAATCCTCCTCAAAACCGTCAACAGCAGGGTTGCATAGGAACGTGACCATGTCATTGGCCGCATGTTCCTGGAACTCGCGCTGTCCCACCTTGGACCACCCAGCAGACACCCATGCGCGCTTCACGAGGTCTGCACGATCACAGAGGCTCAACCATGCATCCAGCAGCCACCCAGCTGGTGCCTCCTTCACCAACTTCATGCCGAGGTCCACGGTCCCATGGTCGAGCAGCGTCTCTGCCAGAAAGAGGGAATACCTCTCACGGAGCTTGTCCTTGAGGGGCTTCTGAAGCCCCACGTCACACGGCTGCACCTTGCTTGTGCACCCGCCAGGGATGTAAACGAGCTTGCACCATGGGTAATGTTGCTGTACCCATGCCTGGAAGGTTCCGGATTCATGGGGCTTCCATGCATCCAGGATCACCAGCGCGGTTGTCTTGCCGTACTCTACCTGCTCTTCCGCGCACTTGTACGCAAACCATGGGTCCAGGACATGGGCAAACCAGTCCTTGGTAGTGTCGGTATTCGCCCAACGATTTTCGGTGTGGGTGTACTGCCAGCCGTACTTCTCCCGCGCGTTCAGGGCATGCACATCCGCAGGATGGCAGCAATTCGTTGTGCCGGCCCAGATCACCTAGGCCGGCAGCATCTCCCCGGCCATGGATGTGGCCAGCACCATGGTGATGCTTCGCTTGTCATCCCTGCCAAAAACAGGGACATGCTTGCTGCCAAGCGGTGCGTACGTGGTGTCCGGCGATGGCACCAGCTGAATTCTGGTGTGGTCGGCGTTGACCACAAACTTCTCGGTGATGGCGTACAGCTTCATGAAGACCGCGGCCCGGAGGTACATTTGCTCACATCTCTTTGGCCAGTTGTGCGGGACGCGTTGCAGTGCCGAGGTGGCATGACACCATGCCCCGTTCAGCTCGCGGCGCACGAAGTTGCGGCAGAACGTCATGGAGAACAGTCGCTCAAATGGTTTGCCGTCCAGCTCGCTGACTGCCTCGTCCTTGCACACGCGCAGCATGGTGTGCCGGATGATGAGGGCGCTCATGGGGGCTCCGCCGCGGCGCATGGTGAGGAGGGTGTCAATGATGCGACGCTTGAGCTCCGGGTCCTTTGCAAAGTTGCCCGGGCGGCCTCGTGAGCCATGCGAACGTTTCTGCGCGGGGACAACATTGGTGCATGGCGTTTTCGGGCTTTTCTGCAGCAAATCGCGAAACGCCAGGAGCATCTCACATGGACTGTCGTGCTTGTACCACCGGTGGACAGTGGCGTCTGACAAGTCGTCGTGCGGGCACTGTCCACCTGGTTCATGGTAGGCGGTCCGGAGGAAGCGGAGTGCCTCGCCGTAGGTTGCGTGCTTAGGGTCCGCCACGGCGGCATGGATGATTCTGGCGTGTCCCTCGGCGAACCAGTCGTGGTACCGGCGGCGCTTGGAGGATGATGTGCCGCTGGATGAGGACAACTGGGAGACGGACAACGATGATGCATCCACAGCAGGTGGCACGTCGGACTCCTCGTCGCAGTCCTTCTCCATGTCCTCGTTGTCATCACCAAAATCGAGATCAATCGGCTCGTCGACGCCGGGAGGAGTGGACGCCGGACTTGACGATGCGAGCATTGGGTAGCCAGCATAAGCGTGCACGTCCAGGACCTTAGGTAGACGGTCTGGACGTCGCTTGGGGCGTGGGAGGGCCACGGGACGGTTCTTGGACTTTTCCGCGCTGCGCTTCAACATTTCTTCGTACTCCTCGTGCCCCATGGGTTGGAAGTAGGATGTGATGTCAACTGGAGCTGCCATGGTGTGGACGAGGAACTGAAGTTGTGGATAGAGCAGGGAGATTGCAGGACAGCTGTTGCCTGACAACATGCAAATGAACGTACATGTACCGCAGCTGGCGGGGCGACCCAAGGACAAACCGACGCAAGCCCGGGCACACGAGTCGTGAGAAGCGACACGTGAGCCTGACCATGAGCGTCGGCGCTCAAGCCGCGAGCGTTTGATGTGCAAAGTTCAAACTTCAACGTTCGAATAAAGCACGGTAGAAAGCGAGGGTGGCCGGACTTGAACTAGATCATATGACAAATAACTAAAATGTGTTTGTGTTTAGCTAAGTCCCTATATTTTGTGTTTGTGTAAAACACCCAATGACACAACTTCCTTTATGTGAAAACTAAAATTGTTTTTGCACAACCTTTCAAGTGCTAGTACGGTAGCTTTTTTGGATTAGCCTCCCACGACACGGAGTTGAATGCACCACTTGACTCGAGAGCCATAGTCCCTAAGTATGCCTTGTATTTCTTCTGTCAGTATTTCAATGCGATCAAACATTTTGACATCTGACATCAAAGCACACTTACATCTTATCCCAAACCACCCAAGGGTCATGAAATTCCAAAATGTGTTTTCCTCGTACCTTATACTCGCTGACCAACTATGTTTTGTTTTGCATAACAAGGTGAATCTTGGAGGAGTTTTCTTGTACTACATCACTGTACAGGTCCACAAATTCTGCATATGTAAAGTTTTGTCCTCATACCCATGGCATGCTATTCTTTGATTATTGAACTTTAATGCCCTTTAGTTCATGGCATTTTGGTGAGCTGCCATGAGCTCTAGTGTACCCTTTTGTAGGTTGTAAAGAATTTGACCACCTTCTATAAGCTCAAGAATGATTATCGTGCATCTAATGGTTTGTTTGCTTCTGGTTGATAAAATTCTTGAAAACCCAACTTTTTTGGACCAGGGATTCTTGAATCAGCCTCTCATGATGCGACGTCGCATGTGCCATTTTACCCAAGCACCCTGGACCCCATGCACGCCTTGTTTCTGTCTTTTATTGCATGTATGCACTCAGTAGTTTCAACACTTGTCATCGAAGTACACTTAATAAAAGTTATAGATTAACCAGTTTTTCCCACTTTGTAAAATTGTTTTGCTCCATAACTTGTATGCATTCATCAACTTGGCATAAAGCCTAGTACCAGAGCGTTCTTGTACTAGAGGAAAATCCAATAGCTTTATTCGTAGGCAACAGCCTCTGGTAGTTGTTATGTGTATCGCTCCATTTGAGAATATTGTAGACCAACTTACGATGACAGTCAAAGGAGCGAGCGTACCTAAAAACTAACAGTAGCAACCTGGCAAACACTTTGGTGCCGGAGGATTAGCAACGGGAGATTCACAATGCTACCCTGGAAAACAAGGAAGTAGCATTCAAAATATTTGTGATGAATGACAGAACTCTAATGACTCATCAGGTGACTGAATCCACGTGCTCAAAAAACCCCTTGGCCTCGCTGTTTCCCATCAGTGCAGCGCCTAGCCGGAGACCGGATGTGACTACAATGCACGGGTGCGGGAATGTAACGATAAGCAAAGCCAAAGCCACAATAGTTAACGTGACATGAGAAAGTTATAGTGGAAGAAGAACTCCAGCTAGAAGCAAGTTAACGTTGCCATTCAGCGTGTCCAACACCTTTGCTAGACCTACAAGAAATCTGGACACATCTTGCACAACTATAAAAAATGACTATGGTAGGATTAAAAGGAAGGGAAGTGAGTAAGCATTTTGAGAAAAAAGACGGCACACCGCAGGAGAAGATGGTGATGTTTGTGTCAATTCAGAAGATTAAGTACTAACCAATTGATCATCTGATTGGCTCCAATTGTCATACACAATTGATCCTATGACCACAATAGTTGACAAGGTGTACGATTAGGATTAACCAGTGATACAGTTGTGAGTGAAACCACAGAGTTGCAAAAGATGTAAAATGACACATGTACAACAAGACAAAGGAGCTTCTTGTGTTTTACTCACTTCCATAGCAAGATTATTTGGAAGATGGACTTGCACACAAAAACAGGGATTTTTTTGGGGAAAAAGGGATAGAAGAGTGCTTATCCATTGATTTTACAAAGCACTCGGAATGTAAACCGTTATGGTGTATGATGTGACGGTTTAGAGGAATCGTCCACTAAGAGAGCATACTATTATCTTTGGTTGAGATTCATTGAATCAACACAACATGAACGTGGATTGGTATCGTGGTGCAGTTTACATCAGTAGTGGCAAAAAATGACACCTGGCTCTCATCAAGCGACCCATGACAGAGCGGTGACTATGGGAGGAACAAAGGAGGAAAGTGTAAGGGAAGTTACAATAGCCGTGACCCAGTGAACGATGCATATATGTTTGGGCATGGTCAAATGGTGCACGTAACATAGAGCTGGCTTGTGGCCAGTCCATGTGGGACCAGGGGACGACATCGAGATTGTAGTGGTAGAAGCAACAAAGCCACAAGTCTCACTGGTCCTCAAATTTTATGATTTGAAACACTCCAAAGCAATCTTGTGGAAGTGTGTGCTCTCTCCACAAATCATCAAGGAGTTTGAAGGAATTTTCCCCATCTAATTACCATTAGAACTGCTTCTAAAGAACGTGTAAATAATTGTGTAGAAAAGAAACCAAACAACTGACCAACGGCCATGGGAACCTATCAAATAAGCAACCACGAGTACACCGGGATAGAAAGGCAGCTAGATGAGATGCTCGGTCATGGGTTTACATGGCCATATGCGTCACTCAATGTGTCACCAAGACTTTTTTGTTTTAAATGAAACCAGAGAGATGTGGGTTTGTGTGGAATCAAAGGCATTGGATGACTTCACCATCAACAACCATCTCCTGCAGTTGCTTTGTATGTACTGGCACTTTCTTTTATAGTATTATTGTCTAGAATCACCATTACCCCAACAATATTCATGGTTAAAGTGAAAAACAGTTATAGGACGCAACTTTTCATTACATAACTCAATGACATTATGGTTTGCAGCCGCATATTGGGGGAGTAGGGTAGATGTCTTGGAAGAGTCCTTGAGACTCTACAAAGGAAGAGACTCTAGGGAGAACTTGCAGAGTGCAACTTTAGTTACTTCTGATCAAATTCGGGGCTGTGCGAATGATCATCAGTGCGAATGAATCACAGTGGATGCAGAAACATTGTGGAGACGGCTCCTCATTGGCCGACGCCCACCAACATGCAAGACACTCGAGTACTTATGCATTTATTCAACCACTATTGTCAACTTTTAGTGGACTTTGGTAGAGTTTCAACATCCCCCACTCATAAGATAAAATAGTGGAGATGGGGAGACAATGAGAAAATGGATTTTCACCCCTTGAGAAACACCATGACCTTGGCTCTGGCCTTACAACTTACAGATCCAACAGTGGACTATATCTTGCTGTTTTACACGTCTCATCACAAAATCGAACCTGTCTTTCTCTCACACAATTGCGGTGGACAAAAACCTGTTGTCTCTATGTCAAGAACTATGTGGGGGCCGGGTTATGTCGTGTAACGTACAAAACATAGATGATAGAAATTCTGCACACATCAGATGTACGACGACGCTATATGAAATGCCAACAATGCATTGTCCATAGGAGCCACTCTGCACAAAAAATCATCTCATGAAACAAGAAAGAATGATGTATGGAGTTTCTGGAGCCCAATGTCAACTGAATACTACTCCATGAAACCAAATCCATTATATGCTTTAAGTTAGTGACTTATTGTGATGGCTAACATGGATGTGCTACTCGTCGACAAGATATATTGTGGTTTGACATCCCATACTACTGATAATGACCCACTCTCCAAGTGTTTGTACTCCCATAAATGAGTGTTGTTGCATGCTCTTGAAGGAGTTATATGATGCCAACCCTATTGGGCAACTTGTTTGAAACAAGACCCTGAAGAAAACTGATAAAGTGCTACTGATGGGAAAAGGTGTAAACCTTCATTACAAGCTACTAAAACATGCATGTCATGTGTCAATCCCACGAGTCAGGACAAACCAAACCCCCAGTCTTTCTAACTGATGGTACAGGAAGAACCATGGCTGAACTTCCCCATGAAGTCTTGTGAAACATCTTACCATCACACCTTAAGGATTTGACATTCTTTTGGTGACAAACGACTGGTTTTCTAAGACGGTGCAGTTCATCACTAGGACAACAACAGTCACCGCCAAGTGATCAAGGTTCTTACTCCCCAACTAAATTGTTGAGGAGTAACAACATGGTCCCCTTCAATAGAAGCGACAGGGATCGAAGGGATGTCAGCAAATTCTGGTAGGAGCTCTTGATTTGCTGTGTAATTCAGACCCAGATATTCACGAATCCCATCCAGACCGGTGGGAGGAATGAACACACCGATCAGACACTAAAAAAACTATGCATGCTGTGTGTCATTGACTAAGTATTCGAGCTACCGATTGCTCAACTTGCATACAGTTCCACGATCTTTGCGACGTTTGGAAAACTTCCGTTTGAGGTGGTCTACAGCAAAATCCTTGCCAATTGGGCAGACTTGATGTCCAGGGACAAGATTGTTTAAGCAGCTCGATTGAGACTGACCAGATTTTGGTAAAGACTAAAGGGGCGATGAAGTGAGCAACCGACAGACATCAAAGGGATACCAAATTCTATGTCAGCGATCACGTCCTACTCAATTTGGTGAGTATCAAGTTGTACAGACCAGACTATATGAAGTTACAAAATTCATGGTTTGGGCTGTTCATGATGAAACAAATGTGGACACTTTTCCCTAGCTACCAGAAAAGCGTGTCACATCAGTCCAATTGAACTCCATCGAGACCTTAGTAGTGCTTCCCACATAGAGGCGTGCCTTTGCCACCAAGTATAGAAGTGGGTGAGGGCATAGATCATGCGGTCAGGGATACTTTTTTTATACCATCAACAAGGAAAGATGAGAAGTTGTATCGTCAAATGGTAGCGCTACAGCGCTTTGCACAACACCTGGGATCTTCACAACAACCTACAAGAAGTCGAGCATCTGATTGGTAGTTATGTCACCGGGCGCAAACCTTTGTTTCACGATTTATTCGGATGTTGTAGCTCAGACAGGGAGAAGTTTTACGTCACTGACGTACACAAGTTCCTAATGTTTGCACGTGGTGTTTCTCTCATTAAATTTATGGCTTGCCACGGGTTGACCTCCAAGTTTCTACGATATCTGTTTGAGGCCATTCAGAGTGGAGTTTTGTTGTTTCCTTGATGTACAAAAGCCTTCTAAACTCCAAAAATTGTTATCTTTGTCCTTGCATGCTTGGTTCTTTGTTTACCAACCTCATACACCATTCAGCTAAAGGGTTGTTTGGTCGCCTGCCATGATCTTTGGTGTTTTGTTCTATAGAATGTTACGGGTTCAACCACTTTCCACAATAATCAATAGAGCTATCGTCAAATTCATCAACAATCTGATACCATTTGGAGGATTTCTTAACATTGTTGGACACTTGTACATACATGCATTGTTACTTTTCAACATAATGTACTTATGGCCAGAGTTCATTACAATAGCCTCAACCGGCACAGCATTGAATGCATTGTTTGGCTCAAGCACCCAAGGCCCCCAAGTATGCCTCTTCATTGTTTCGATTATCGTGCAACTGAGAGTGACATTTCTGGAAATTTTCAGCAATGTATGATTACTACTTGTTATGAACTATCCAATAGTCCCAAATTTTCAGCCTGTCTTATATTCAATACCTTCTAACTGTGAACCACCCATTTTTCTGAATGTAGCTCTTGATTTGAGAGCACAGAAACACAAGAGTGATAGTCAACGTATTTGTCCCAAGGTGACCACCTTGCAAGCTTATTTAGCATACATCAACTTTCTAAAAGATTGCAGACCTCATGACGACACTTGTAAATGGAGTAGGCATACCAAGAGACAAGTATTTGTAACCAGTGAAGACCTTGGCAATGGAGGATGGACAGCCAGAGTCCACAAAGCTCCCCAACCACGAGACCTCGAGACCTTGAACAACTCACCATGGCTTTGGAGGAGCTTTATAGTGCGCATGCGTGGGAGGCAGTGCTTGTTGAGAGGGAAAAACATCTTTTAGGTGAATCCAAAATCCATGTGGTACTTCAAGATCTATTCAATCTAGTAAAATTCATGGGATGGACGGTTTGGATGACGAGTTTGAAGGTATAATTCACCACTGTTGGGAAAAAAATCCAGTCAGTTGTGACCTCATGGCCTTGTTTTTGCATGGCACAAAACCATGTTGGTGGTCTGATCCAAAGACTATGCAAATTAAGTAAAGGACCGCCGGATTTGGATGAACGTGTCATGCGAATACACTCACATTGCCAACTACAAGAGTTTTATCCCCCTGAGGAAACAAGTGCGATATGGAAACATTATTTGATTCCATCATTCTGGATCGAATTTGTGTGTGCTACCCTTGCCCGATCTGGAAAGCTACGGGAAAGTTGGATGCATAGCTCAAACTTTAACGCTTACATCAACAATCGACAGTGGAAACATTTACATGGAAGTCCATTAAATCATTCGAAACGTGAACTTGCCCTTGAATAACTACTCTTCTAGTACAACAGTAGACTCAGAAACAAAATTTGGTGGTTAGTGACCATAGTCAGCATTCAAGATGACCTTTAACAGGCGATTGTAGAGCCTGGTCACACCACAATGCAAACTACAATACGCATATGTAGTGATCCAACGAATGGGACCCCAATGCGAAAATCAACAACACCATGGTGGAAGGTCATAGTGAACAAAGTCCTAAACTCTAATCGAGAGCAACATCACTGATCAACGCCACCCAAGGCTATGTTATACCTAAAGGGAACTAGGTCATATCTTACGTTGCTGTAAAGAAAAGGTATCTAATGGGATGAAAAGGAGGCACAGTTGTAAAGAAAAGAATGTGGAGTCGAGACACCTTTGTCTTCGTTTAATTCCAAAAGAAGAAATCATTTATGAATGGATGATATGCAATAAACCAAAAGTAGACATGATATTTACTATGATATTCAAATGCTGTACATGATGTCCCCATAAGGCACTAGCTCAATGTCCCGTTGTTGACCAAATTTCACACAGACTAGCTGGTTACCACCAACGAGGATATACATATGAACATAACTTCTAGAACATCACTTCGTGACTTCATGTCGCAAGTGACTTGAACAGGGGGAGTAGCAAAAGGGCTAGCAACATGGATGAAAATGGAGTTTAAACCATAAGTGGAGTCTCCAATTCAAATGACTTGGTATATCATGATCTTGATAGGCCCAGTGGACATGGTATCCCCCCAGATGGATCATATTAGTCTTTTGCTACTACCTCCATCATTATTGGTTTCTAGGTTTCATCATGGTGGAAGTGGATGTGGCTACTAGTTGGATGTTCTATGCTCTCTGAGGTGCCACTCCTAGCCATCTCGGTGATTTAGCAGATGTAGATACATTCAACTACAATTACTCCAAACATTTTTATGTTATAGGTTCTGTTGTATTTACAGCGTAGTAGGTTAGGATGTCAAGTTTTTCATCATGCGATTGGTGATTCTAGCCCGGTCAAAACCAAAAATGTCTTCTTGTTTTGTGAGGCAATTGATAGGCTGAAAGGGGAAGGAGTAGATGGTTAACCACTTCTCTAGTTGGAAAGGTCTACACCGATTGATCGCCCATCTCAAAATAATCTCAATGCTACAAATAAGGGTATTTTACATCATACAGATCAACTAGCGCTACGATGACGACCAACGTATAGACTCCTACGAGTACAAAAAAGGGTTCGGAATAGTCACCAACTCATTACTCACACCTCATTGAGTAATGAAACGGTGTATATCTAGATTGGTAGACAAAACCGGAAGTGTTTGAAGGAACAACCATTATCAGACCACCATACATTCTTTGCTTCACCAACCACTTCAGCTACAAACTAGGAAACTAGATAGTGTAACAATGTCAAAATCTTGTCCAACGAGAGACCACAATTGAATTCCCCAACAAAGTTTCCTATACGGACTGTGGACTAGAGTAGCAGCGTAGTGTACATCAGCGTAATCAAACATAATCAACACATGCAACTGAGGAAGCGGCATACGAGGTTGTCACAGCCAAAGGTGACATGCTCAGTTGATGAGTTTGTAAGTGACCATTTGCTTCCTGTGATGCACAGCTTGAAGGCAGTTATTCCATATGAAACCGGGGGAGGTAAATGAGATTGCAATGGTGAAAGTGAAGAAAAGAGTTTCTTAAGACTCGTCGCCTTAGAAGTCCTAGCATGTTATGAAGGATGTTGTGCTCATTGCTGAGGATTTTTAAAGGATGTCTCCCAACAAACCACCTTGTACATCACCTATACAAGGTAGCATTGATCGTGAGGTAGAAATGAGGTTGGACAAAAGACCAAGAATGGGAGTGATTCAATGAGCGACCGCAAGCTGAGTGAGTTGGATAGTCAACTAGGTAAGATGCTTGGTCAGGTTGTCATGAAATCGTCCATGTAATGACATGCTTTACCTGGACGTTCCGCCAAAACAAAAACCAGCAAGATGCACATGTTCGTGGACTACAAGGCTTCACATACAATGACACGTATCTTGAAAGATACGTATCCATCAAGAACCACTACCACTTCTATGGCAATACGATGTTATTTGACGACAACAATGAGTGATGTTTTATCACAAAAACTGACCTATTGAGCTCATCTCATCCGTTACGTGTATCCAATAAGGACACAAATAACACTTGATACCAACACTCAGAGGGCGTAGTTGTGCAATCTAGCTTTACGAGCGTCCTAAAAGCATTTGTAATCCATGTGAACCATGTCTTCAATCTATACCTCAACGGCTTTGTATACCTCAATTTGATCTTTGTGTACATCCAGATGCCAGAGGAGGGTATGAACATTTAAGAAAAATCTTTGAGGTTCTACACACAGGTAACTTATACAGAAAAACTGTAAAGCTGTGAATTTAGTTGTCTTTCAGTTGAGTTTTCACGACATCTCATTGATGGCAGAAGTATCATAATGCATTTGAAAAAGTTGGAGGTGGTTTTTGATTGGCCGACACCCTTTAATGTTCATGATGTTATGGCATGGAGGTGTGCAACAACAATTTTCGACTTGTAAAGGGATACACTTAGATGTTAAAAACCCCTCCAATCTAACTCATAAGCCCGATGAATGAATTGGGGATATATACGGCAAGAAGCATTCACGTCTTTGATCAACGTTATGACCTCGGCGTCGGCCTTATGATTGAAGATTACAATAGTGGACTACGCCATGACCATTGATGCATCTGGCCGAACAATCAAAACGGTTCTCCTCCAAGAAAACAACAGTGGAGAACAACTGACCGTACAAACTGTTGGTGGTAATACGCGTGTTAAAAACGTGGTGGTATAACGTAAAATTTTGAGGATGAGTAGTACGCACCGATCACCACGTGGTAACATGTATTAAGATCGAGGCAAGTATGAGCCATGGATGAACTCAATGGACGACCTTCCTCAAGTCCAAATCTGAACTTTACATTGGGTAATGGCTAGGAAAAACAAACCCAACAAACTCTCAAAGTAGATAACGTGTTTTGATGTTCAATATTGGCACATTTATTTTTTAATGATACCCATACCTCACGAGGTTTGTAAGTGAATAGAATAGGTTTAGGGGCATGAAAAAAAACACATTTTGGTTTGACAACCCCTATTAGTGCTTTACTCCCCAAGTTCTTGTACTCCTTAACAACAAGATCCTTAGCATGCTATGGAAGAGCTTTGTGACATTGGTTTAGGCGAACACTTTGGTTAGACTATATGCTAAGAAAATCAATAGAGTGCATTTAACTAGGTGTAATGCAAACCAAAGTTGAAAACAGCTTTGAGATACGTGTTGTATGCTAATGGTATAACTCGAGACAAACCAAACTTATGGGTTTGTGTCAAGCACTACCCATACCCATTTTGGAAATCTCCATGGACTTGTGATAGGTTTTGTTACCACATATGAGGGGTTTCGGGCAATACTCGTGGTGGTCGACCTGTTCACAAACATGTCACACTTCATGCCGTCGATAGCTACGATCATGAGAGAGAGAGAGAGGGAGAGAGAGAGGGGGGAGGGAGAGAGTGTGTGTGAGAGAGAGGTAGAGAGAGAGATAGAGAGAGAGAGAGGGGGGAAGAGAGGGATGTTGTTCATTGATAGAATAACCCGAGTACATGGAGTTCCCTCCTCCATTACCAACAGATTTTGACAATAGTTGATGACTCCCTATACCTTAGTGCTGCTGAGTTTTGTCGTCCAAAATAAAATTGGGCACAAATCACATGTACCCAGATTTTGGAACTAAGTAGCTCATCCAACCGTCGTTGAGCAAAACATGACCTAGCTACTCATCGGCTACTGCTATTGCCACCCCGGTGAAAAAGAAAAGAGGGCAAAAAGGCATGGCAAGGCGGCATGCCATGTGTTGACGATGCATGGCATGCGGCACCACCCACTAGTATCGCAAACCCCTTCGTTGAAGGGTTTGTGATACTAGCGGGAGAGGTATATCCACCATTTGAGGGGAGTTCGAGACTCCCCATGCATTGAGAGGGAACATGCTAGGCCGAGTAGGAGCACGCGTAGAACTAAAACCCTGAAACCCAAAATGTAGTTTAGTGTAAGGTTTGATTGAGGTTTGTGCATTGAAATGATATGTTTGTACAGAAATCTGTTTGGTGCGGGCGGATCCCACGCTAAACATACAAAACCCTTCATCAAACTTGGGGGTTTGCGTGTAAAGAAAATGAAGGGGTCTTCTCTCCCTCGCAATTCCTACGTGGGAGCAATCTCTCCATGTACTTGTTTTTCTTGCTCGCTCGTCTACCCATGCCGCGAGTGAGTATGATTTAAGACTAGGCTTTTTGGGTTTTTTTTTTATCAATGCTGGACGGATGAGAGTGACACTTCTCATTCTATGGGTACGCGAGCTATTTGGCCCTAAAGAACTTGACCATTTCACGAATTATGCCAACACTCTTGACGATTGAATGGTTCTCGCGTATGAGTAAAGTTGGCTACACGTGTACTTTCAATTCCATTTGGCATTGGTCCATGCAACCTCTTTAGCAACAAAAATCCTGTTCAATATCGATTAAAATTGTCAAGTTTTGACCGTGCAAATGGTAAGTGCATCGGCGACGCTTTGCCGTTCCACTTCCATTTTTGTCCGTCATGTAACGGTCGGCACTGTCAACGTTGTGCACACAAGCCGTGCATGGACGTGATGTAAGGTGGTTGCGGGGCGCCACCTTCGATACATTTGAAAGGCCTGCATGTTTATAATCCATTCAATGGCTTACTTACACCACATTTTTTATTCCAACCATCGACTAAACCATGTCGTACCTCCTAGAATTCTCCAACAAAGTGATGACAAACAAGTACCACAAACAAGTTGCTTGTGCCATGGCAACACCCAAAATGCCAACGGTTGCATAGACGCAAAGTGGCCTTGGTCGTCCAAGGAAGCAATCCTCACTTGCTATCTTGCCGTGCATCACACCAGGCCCACAACTTGTTTTCATTTCTACATCATCGTTGTTACCGTCTACCTCACGTCGCGTTGACCCATACGAGGACATCCATGAATGCCTGTCGTGACGCCGTAGGGTGGTGGTGCAAAGCGTGGACATCACATGGACTGGCACGGGTTTGGCCACGTGTCCACCATCCGTATAATGGATCTTGTCCATGATCCCATCCCCAAGGCCATCGCAGACATCTAGAAACACTATGCAATCCCGGGAGAGGTAGAATGCTTGAATAACATCATCTACAGTTGGCAGATGATGCGAGCCCGACAAGACCACAAGTACCCCATCCTGGAGAAGGGGGTTGTGTGCGCCCTGGAGGGCGTGCGTGAGCGTGGGAAGAACAAGTTCAGTGTTTTCATCCATTAAAAACCCATCTCCATAACGGCAAAGAGGAGGTTAACGAGTTGATGGCTCAGCCCATCGATGACATCTTCTGCCAAAGTTGGGTTATGAACAATGTGGTTGAGGAGTTGGGTTGGGCATGGCGTTGTTGGATGATGGCAGCCCAAAATCTTCTCAATGATTGGGAGGACCATGCCGTCACCATGTTCAAGCAGACTGCCTAGTACATCACGCTCCATAAGATCATCCCATCCCTTGTCAAGAATACAAACCATACGAGTCTGCACATAGTACGAGCACCACAGTACACATATCAAGTGGGTCTAACGAGATCAAGGTCATTGGAAAAGAGGACAAGTGTGTAGTGACCATCCCCCTTGCCTCCTCTCTCGAGGGTGTGTCTTGCCCATGCAAGTGATTTGGATGGGCAAGACGGTAGCATGTCATTTGTTCTGCAAGAACACAAATGCCGCCATGTGAGAGCATGGGTGGCACCTCACCCAAACCACAGCTCACCACGCTAGTGTGGAAATGTCTGAACAATGATTTGTAATGGTTTTGGAGCGTCATTTCATCCGCACAAGTGCAGAGAACAGCCTATCCCACACCCGTATGAAGCCTTTTCTCATGCTTCATGCATGGAAACCCCAAGTAAGTGTGAGCTTCAAAGAGTGTGTCTGTGGGTGGTACACTTACGTCATCATGATGTGCATCCCTACTAGATGCACAAGCAGTAGTCGATGGATGTTGGGCTTCCGTGTCCCCTCAAGTCAAAGATCTATTCGAGGTATGCATCCTTGGTGGGGAGTGAGCTACATGGGCAGACAACCATTGACCTTGGAATGTGGCAAGTAAAGGATGAGTTTGATATCTAGATGTTGAAGGGTAGAAACCACATCCGCGACAGCCTCGACATGGTGCACAATACTTGGTGTGGGAAATGCTTCATGAGGTGATTTGAGGGGGGATACTAAACTATGGAATCCTTAGACTACTTGGGGTTTGTGACGAGCCTCGAAGTTGATGGCTATGAGTTAGAGGAAATTCCCATGTAGATGTCCATTTGTTTGCATGAATCTCTCTCTCTCTCACTCTGCCTCTCTCTCTCTCTCTCTTTCACTCTCCCTCGCTCTTGATCTCCTACTTCATCCCTCTCTATATCTCTCTCATGTGTCCTATTCTTCCTGCCGTTTGTGTATGGGCTTACGAATGCAAAACCCATGACGTGTTAGTTTCTATGCAAAATTGAGCCCAACATGAGCTTTGGGTGAGCACAAAGTTCCATTATGTGGTGATCTGTTGAGCCTGACCTCAAACCATTTATTGTTAAAAAGATATCAGCTCAGTGTAGCAATCTTTTATTTGCTTGGAAAACTTTTCATGTAAAAAAAACGCAGTCACACCAGGGTAACAATGAGATGTAGCTATTGGCATCCTCCCAAACTCATTTTAACAAGAAATCCAAGTACACCAATCAAATGATGGAACATTTTTTCAAAGTCTTGTGTGAGCCACCTAGCACTGGGTTGGTGGTGAAGCTACCAAGTTCCAAGCTTACATACAACTTCATCTCGTCCAATGCCATTAGAAAAGCTCCTTTGGGGTGGTCTTTTATAATGTCCTTTCAGATTTGATAGATTGTGGAGTTTGTGTAACATGGTTTCAATTGACACGAAGAGACAGTAATTCTTCAAGTGTAAGGGCATGACCCACTAAACGCTCACAAATACGAAGAGAGCATTGAAGTGAGTAGCCGACAAGTATCAAATGGGCATGAAAATTTACATTTGAAGTCATTTCTTAGTAATTGTGGTAAACACGTGCTTGCAAAGAAAAGAATATGCAACGCACAAACCTACTCGGTTGGTGTTGTTTGCGATCAAGGAGATGCGCAAATCTGTTTTCAGGGAACTTTGATTGGAAGACCGCATGGCTAGTCACCTTGTCTTCCAAATTCCTAGCCTTTTTTTCCATAGGGACCCTTGGGAGCACTTCCTTTGCAGTAACATACCTTGATTGCTTCTTATAGAGGCAAGGGACGATGCATTGTTCATTTTCAAAAAAAAAAAGGACATTGCCAACATGGAAAAGTAACCCACCATATAGTCAAGTCGTTAGGCTACGGTGCGTTGCATAAGATATAGGGGCCCTTGAAACACCTACGAGGCATCAAGTTGATGGTTACTTTATTCGCCATGGATCTATTTCCGTCAACATGCCAGGACTTTTGGACTGCAAGGGAAGAGTGTTACGTTTGTGACGTACACGAGCCCCTCGTTTCCATGTGCGGGTGATTTTGGCGTCACAACAAGGGCAAAGTAATCCTCTTACCCAATCCACACGGGGGGTGGCGATGCCTTACCCAACGAAGAAAACAATTTCGACCACATGCTCAGTGAATCAAAGAATAGGACTACCTTGACCACTTACTGCACCATACTCAATCAACGGCAGGTGCCGTTGGTCGAGTGAAGCGAGGTGGGGCATGTCGACTCCCCTCACGATTCCTGCTCCCATGCAAGAATCACGATGGAGCGATGAGTTCTTTGTTTTTTATCGACACACAAATCCTTTAGTTTGATTCAAAGTTATATATGTTTTGCATTGACGGAGTCCGCATAAAACATAAAACCTACATCAAACAACGGGGTTTGCGTGTTGGAAAAACAAAACAAAGAGCTAATCACTTGATCGCGATCAAGGGACAACGCCCATTTTTTCTTATTGAGAAAAAATGCTCGGTCTGTCTTTTCTAACCCAAAGATCCCATATTTTCTTGCATGAAAATTATAATCAAACCCTACCCCGAGTAACATTTGGGATTTTAGGGTTTTGTTTTTGCGCGAGCTCTTGTTTGACCCCATGGTAGCGGGGCCCAGGAGGCTCCCTTTCAACGCATGGGGAGTCTCGGACTCCCCATGCAAACCATGCAAAACCCCCAATAAAGCACTCACAAGCCCATTGAAACAGGTATATGTGAAAGTGCAACAAAACTTTTGACGTCAGCATGTCAACACTACATTACATGCAACGTCGACATGCTACGATTTCTTGTTGTTTGTGAGTAAGGTGTCAACATTCTTAGGCCAATGGACAGGGGAGTGTTATTCTTCCGAATGCAAAAAAAGATGTCAATATTCTTCAGATCGCCGGGTAGGGCATACACACAATCAAGTTTTATTGATAATGCCCACGCGTACTATCACAGCGATGGCACAAATTGTCTTCTACATTTTGTGTCAATGAACCGAAGTCGGTTTGGGCATCTGTTCCAACGTTGGATATTGTGTTTCATACAAATGTAATAGGTTTTCCCATTTCCCAAATGCGTCTACAAAGCTACCATGGGCCATGTATAAGTTACAAAACCGTTCAATTGACTTATGGGCAACAATGGGCTTTTCTTAAGGATGCACAATGGCACCCTATAAATACCTCATCTTGTTGATGATGTTCATAAAAGCAACCTCGCACGATGCAAACATCAAATGTGCCGTGTGGATATGGTGCCTTGTATCCTTAGTTTACATCATTAAAGCTTCTGTCATTGCGTGCATGCACTTGCCAATGCCGACACTTGTCATTGATGTATACTTCTTGCTTTCTATAAATCTCTCGCTTCTTCTAGTCTACTCAATCCTCTTGTGTTTGTACCTTCTACTTGTGAACCTCCCACATTCCGCTCGATGTATCAGTACTAGGACATCAAAGTTTGCATCTTATACGGTTTTGACAAAGCTATCAAACTTCTAGAAGTCTTGTTATAACTGTCGCAAACCGCGTTGACTATAAAATGATTGCATGATATGTAGAGTTAACATATTCCCATCAAATGCTTGAGTTGAACAAAACCTGTTGTATCGCTCATTGCTGCCAGGTCAATGCAATTCAATCCCGTTGCCACGAGGAAACATTAAGCAGCCTACAACCATAGTCATTTTCCCAAGGGGCAAAGTAACCCTTTTACCCAATCCGCGAGAGGAGTGGTAACGTCCTAGCTAGAAAACAAGATGTATTGACGCCCTGCCCAAGGACCTAAAAAATGAGTGCTGTGACAATTCGCTTCACCATGCTTGATCAGCGGCATGCGCCGCTGATCAAGCAAAGTGAGGTGGCACATGACGACCCCCTGCGAGTCTTGCTTCATCGCTCAATCGTGATCGAGCAAAAAACATCGGTTCTCGACACCCAGCATGAACATCTTTTTTCTACTCTTTTCCTCTTTCGCAAGTCGCAAATAGTTTACATTCAAACCATACTCAAAACCTATCCGAAGAACATTCGGGGTCTTATGGTTTTGTCTTTGCGTGGCTTTTGCTTGGCCCTATGGTAGAGAGGCCCAGCAAGCTCCCTCAGAACGTATGGTGAGTCTCGAACCCCCCATGCGAACCATACGAACCTCCCCCCCATGAACATCCACAAACCCCTCAAATGATGGGTTTGTAAATGTTAAAAGAGATTGATGATGTGAACATGTCGACTTTACATTGCAGGTAACGTCAACATGTTGCGTTTTCTCATTGTTTGTGGGCAAAATGTGAATGCTCTCAGGTTAGTGGGTAGGGAAGTCTTATTCTTCCCTACACCGGGTAAGGTAGTTTTATTCTTCGGACCGTCGAGTAGGGCATACACACAATCAAATATTGTGGGTAGTCATCACTTGTACCCCTTTCCAAGCCAGGTAGTTTTTCTTATCGCGAAATTCATGTTGGTAGATTCTTTTTATCATGACCACGTAGAACTTCTTATGAAGACTACGTCCTTAGTCAATGGCATTAATATCACATATGCCGCGAAATGATTTGACGGTGGACTCTTGTGTGTGAATGAGCTCGCAAATGGCGAGAACTGAGGTCTTATTTCGGATAAAGTACTTTGCCGTACACGTCACTCGATACTACGCTTGTCCAAAAACACGACTTTTAGGTGAATTTCAGCATATGGATATAGCCTTCAATCGGCACGTAGCCGGATGTCTTTTGTATCGAAGATTTCCTTGTGTGAACTATGTTATACATTACATATCATGCTATGACTTGAAGGAAGTTCTTCCCAAGTGGTTGTCTGAAAAGTGGGTCAAGAACGAAACACAAGTTGATGGATACATATATATATGTATGTATTATCATGTTTATTGTCATTAGCACTCCACAAGGAATGGATGGTGGCACAAAGCCATGTGTGACGGCAAGAGCCAGGAGGGACATGCAAGCAGGACAACCACATAGCAAGGCATACACTTGCCTACAGCCACGCGTAAAGAGAAGATCAAAGACCAAGGAGATGATGTCCCAACAAGACCCCGAGGGAGGGAGTGAATACTAGGCACACAAGGGGCGACATGCGCATGGTGGCCAAAGAGGCATGGCAAAGATTTTTCATAGGTGTTGAGCTCCACCACAAAGTAGCCAGAAAGACCGCTACATGTTACGAGCTTGCTCCAGAAGATTCCATCATATTGATTAAGAAGCTACTATAAACTTGGGCAACAGATGTTTAGGACGTCGCGTTGGAGTAGGCAAGGAGGAGCATGAGGCCGATGCGGGTAACCTAGTGTTTGTTGCAAGTTGGGGCTACTGTGGTAACTTTAGTAGACATGGAGCATTCGTGCCACACAAGTTTTAAGTGAGCATGTCCCCAAAAGATAGGATTTATTTTAATGAAAAACACCACAAATTAGTAAGAAGAAGAGGAGGAAACCAAACTCTAATCTCATTAAAAACTGGACAAAGGGCAACGCTGGGAGAGGAAACCGGGTGGCCAGACAAGCAGAACAGTGGCACGAAGCTAGAGGGAGGTAGAGCTTATATGGAAGGCGGGATGTGCAAAGCTGCCAAAGAGCACGTGCATTTGGGGAGGGAATAGGAAGAGATAGGTAGAGAGGTAGGTCAGGGGAGCAAGGTACCATAATTTGGTAAATAAAGAGAGCTCTGGGGGTATCTATAGTGGGGGTGGAGCAGGTGGTTGGTTGCGCGGGAGGGTTGGCGGTGGACACTGTGGAAGTTTGGCTCCTAGTGCCAAGAGGGTTAAGGGTTGGAAGTGGTGAATGGGGGGAGTAGGGGTGAGGGAAGTGGGAGTGAGGGGGGTATCCTGAAAGGTAAGGGAGAGGAGGATCGAGCGTAGCTTGGAGTGGGTGAAGGTGCGGAATAGTTTACACCAAGAGTATGGGGCGGGTGAGGTGCATGGGGCATGGGTAGCACGTAGGAGCGTGGTATGCCACGGTGATTGGTTCTCGACATGCTACCAGTAAGCAGGATTGGCAAGACGCTCCAGCAATAGCGCTTCCAGACACGCCACATACCTAGAGCCGCAAGGACAACGGCAAGAACTGGAGTGGGATGGTGTTAGAATCAAGATGTATTAGGTGGTGTGGTTCCGATCTTGCGACTGTCGTGGCTGAGGCAAAGCATAGGATGCCATCAAGGTGTAGTTTATGGAAGGTTTGAAGGCCAGGGACGGGGGGTAACACATCAAATGGGAGTTACGCACTAGTGCGTGGGTAGGTTGGAGCCGAGTAATATGGTAGCAACCTATTCTTTAATTTTGCGCCCTGTTTCCCATGTTAAAACAACGACGGAGGATGCAAATTGTCTTTTTAACCCGTTTCTGATTCTTTGTCTAATTCAAAGACCATTCTGACACGTCCCGTCCAAATTTGACGGTGGAAGGTACGGGAAATCCGTGCAGGCTTAAGCACAACAGGTGATCTTTTGATTTTGTTCGATGGTCCGTCCGAAGGGATGTAACATCGAACTCTTGAAAAACATATGTTTCGCAAGTAGCGTCCTTAGATGATATCGTCGTCGAAACTTGACGACGATGATGTCATGCAAGGTTCTAGTCACTTGAGAACCCGCTTGCAGCCAATACTGCTTTGTCAATACGGATTCTGTCGCAGATCTTCATGATACGATCTCACGAGGAGTTCGAATGATTTGCTCCTGTCTTCGATCAATAAATCTACGGAAATCCAAACGGTCATCCTTGTAAGTCCCCTTTCTCTTACAAGAGTTTTGACATGATGGGAAAAGCGAGTATTTTCTCTGCAAATGGAAGTTATTTCTCCAGTAAGCACATGAGAGATAAATGAATGTCTATCGGGTTAGATGACGATCTAATGGCCACGCAGGATCCAGTCTCCAGAAGACGGCTGCGATCTCATTAGTATTTTTTGTTACCAAACGATTTGTTGACAGCTTTGCAATCTTAGAATGAGTTTGGTAACGTCTATTATCTATTCGCCTCCCTATCCATGCAGACGCGTTCGATGGGAATGATCGAACGGTATATTCAGCAGGCACTAACTTGCTATACAATCCTACGCGATGAGATTAAGGTAAACGATGCCAGAACAGGGCATCGTCAAGGCTCTTTATTAAGGGCTTTTCGTATGGACAAGTAAGGTCCTCCGAGAGTGCGAAATAGCTTCCGGAAGCGCCTATCCACCTTTTCTCACGACAAACCAGGTACATCCGCCAACGGCATTTCCTGTCCACATGCTCACTGCACGCGGTCTTTTCTCAACTAGTGCTCCTCGGGCAATGATGATTTCATGGTGGCTCTACATCGAAGGCGTCGTTTTGCTGCCTTACGCACATCGCTCTCCACTCCTCCACCCTTATCCAGCGAAGACATACATGGGGTTGGCTAACCACACCAAGAAGACAACGGGGTGGTTTAATGATCGCAACATGGATGGGGTTACTTAATTTGGGTGTTCGGGACACGATAACAGCGTTAGCGACTAAGGAATAGCGAACCCCATTCATGTCTTTGTGAGAGAAATTGTACTGAACGACTAAAACAGAGAAAAGGACACGGGACATTGCACGATTCGGCACCAGGAGACAGAAAAATACGGCGAGGGAGGGGAAGAAGAGGAGATCGCACGTGAGACATCCGCCAACTACCACATAAGCAATCGGTCAACAAAAAAAAGGAGAATTTGGACGACATAGTCCTATAACACGGACATTAAACTCGAAAATCAAGCTTTCTCTTGTAAGACATTTATAACCTCTTCATACAANATAAATCAACACTGTTTCAGGAAACAACGTACAAAAATTTCCATTACGAATGATAGTAAAAAAAATTATTTCCAATGACATATGTAAATGAAAATTTATTCATGAATGGACTCTCAGTTAACCAAATTATAACTCAAAATTCATGAATTTTATGGTGGAGGGACATATATTCAACAAAAAAGGTATAAAAACTGAAACATTTGTAACATATTATTCCTTAAGACACCTTAAAAAGTGATATGAATATATTTACTATGTTTGTATAGGTATTTTTTGAGGAATATGTGAAACACTACATACATATACATACCCATATACATCTACATTTACATAAACATTTACATATACCCAAACATATATAGATACAGATACATATACATCTACATATACATATGCATATACATATACATATACATATACATATACATATACATATACATATACATATACATATACATATACATATACATATACATATACATATACATATACATA
>SZWC01013263.1:41627-63445 GCA_023375785.1 Penium margaritaceum | reverse complement strand
TCTCCTTCTTCCTTCTTGGGAGTCCTGCACTCCCGTGCCTAATGCCCAGGCTTGTCACACTTATGGCATTTCCTAGGATGCTTTGAACCCTTTCCACCGCCACCATTGCCTCTTCCTCCACAGCCACCGCTTCCGCTGCCACCCTGACCAGAAGAGGAGTTGTTGCCACGACCACCATACTGTGTAGCATAGGCTGAAATGTTAGCCTCAATACCGCTTTGACGCATGGCCTCGTTGCGCACGTACTCGGACACTGCTTCATACGTCAAATCCTCCTCCTTCCAACCGTGAAAGACGGTGATCAAAGGATTCCAGCTTTTAGGTAGCACCATGAGGAGGATCATGGACTGCATGTTAGTGTCGATTTCCTAGTTCATTTGGGTCATTCTCTGTAGCAGTCCTTCAAACTGCAATAGGAAGTCTAGAATTGACTCTCCCCGATTCACCCTCATCAAAATCAGCTTTTGAAGGATGAAGAAGCGATTTGCAAGAACTGTTGATTAGTGTAGACATGCAAGCTTCTCATAAGCCTTTGATGCATGTGTGATACCTTGGAGGTGGACATGCTGTGACTGATGCACTGATGTCACAAGAATTGCAAGCACTATGTCATTTTTGACACACCACGCTTCATATCCAGCGTCTGTTGTCTGCTACCGGTTTAGAAGGTGCATATCCGTTGCTTACTCCTTAGCCATTGATCACCTGCAAACAGAGAAGAACGCACTCTAGCAAACCCAGGGTCGTGCCTCCAAGGGCAGAGCTTATCCTGGTTAGGGCCCAAGGGTCGTACCTACAAGGGCAAAGCTTATCCTTGGCCCTTGTTCGGTAAGTTCCAGCACCCGCCGTTGGAGCTAATGGAGCAGATCGAGCTAATGGAGCTGATGTGCGCTGTAAGACAGAGAGGGCGAGAGAGTGCGCAGAAGCGTGCCTTACAACTAGTCAGTGTGGGCCCATAACTCTTTGTCAACCGGCCTAAAAAACGGACTAGAAATCAAGGCCAACACAATGGCACTTACCGTCCGCTCCTACTATTGCAACTAGGAGAAGATATCACCCTCAGAATCACGGTTCCACACTGAGCAGTTCATAGGAATCACTTCCTTGCACTGTGTCCTTAGCACATGGTCACTTTCGCGCGAGGAGCTAACTATTGGGGCTTAGACCAACCAATGTTTCTTTAGTGTCTGCCTCTGGTGGAGAACTCTGTGAGGAGTCTCAAAGGTAAGAACTACAATCAATGACAGGCAACTGACAGGTTCTCATAGTCCTAGAGCCAGTCTCTAGCCTAGGCGCGCAGTGGCTTCTTAGATGAGCCACTTTGGAGGCAATCTGGATTGCATAATCCCCCCTGCCTACATGGCGCTCCCTGTGACCGCCAAGTGGCACCAGCCACCGAGAAGGACCTTGGAATGGTCTAAGATGTCTCTTAGAACCTTCCTGTCCCCCTTTGGATCACAAAGAAAATTAGTCACAGGGCTGCAATTTGACCATGTGACCTCTCCCTCCAAAGATGAACTCTTCAAATTCTAAGACACAAAGAGTTTTCCTAGGTAGTATTTGCTGGCTATACTATCCAGTTTAGACCAAGTGGATTTGCTCCAAGGGAGCAATGCATGCCTTGTCTATCTGGAACAGACTTAGGGGACTAACTCCAAGGGAGCAGTGCATCCCTAGTCCTTCCTGTGCCTGTCCAACTGTCATCTATGGACAAAAGGCATATCAGGTCAATAGTGGGGAGTTCATGGGTCCCACTACCCGCTTCTTGACCTCTCGCGGGGTGTGTATGGAACCTTCCATACACACCCCAACAAAACGGCGTCTCTGAATGCTGGAACGGTAAACTTGCTGACGATATCCGAACTCTTCTCAGTGAGTCCTCTCTCTCCCACTTCTTTTCTTTAGAAGCCATGTCTTGCATGACCTGGGTATGTAACCATGTTTTCCACAACCCCCTTCCTCGTCATATCACTCATTTTGGGCGTTGGTACGGTCGTCGAGCAGACCTCTGTATCGCCAGCGTCTGGGGTTGCGTCGCTGCTATCTGGTTGCCCGAAGACTTTCGCGACGGCAAGCTCAGCCCTTGCGCCCGTCTCTGCACCATCCTTGGTGTCTCGGCCATGTCCAAGGCCTTGCAGTTATGGGACTCTGACCGCTCTTGCGTCATTGAGTCTCGTGACGTCCTGTTCTTCGAGGATGTCTTTCCTAATGGCCTATCCAATGTCCCTCCTCCCTCCTCTCTCCTCGCTTTGTCGGCTTGGGAGGGTATGTCTGTTCCAGCCTCCGATCTCCGCACGCCATCTTCTCCTACTCACATAGCATTTCCTGTTCTCCCCAACATGGACAGTGAGGATGAGGACTCCTCCTCCGTGGTGTCCTTGTCCTCCCATACCTCGTCTGAGTTGGATGCGTCAGTGCCCTCCTCGGATTCCGTGGCATCCCAGCCATCCTCTGACAGTCCTGGGTCCTCCGACTCGGCACCCACTCACACCCACGTGCATTCCACTCCCAAATCATCCCCTGAGTCGGCACAACAGTGGAAAACTCCGGTGGTTGACGCCACTGGAGGTGAAGCACCTCAGGTCCCTCCTCTTGGTCTTGAGTCCTACACACGTGGGGGGAGACTGCGTGCTCTTGAGTCCTCTCAGTCCTCTCAGTCCTCTCGTGGACGCTCACGTCCCTCTATGACACCTACTGATTCTATCTTAGTTGGCCCGTCCAAAGCCTCTCAGCCCTCACAGCGGATCACGCGCTCCAATACGTCGTCCTCCACTGCTGGGACCTCAGTTGGTCCCACTGGCCTTGATGCACTTGGCCTGTCAGTGAGCGTCGTGCATCCCAACTCAGCAGTCGGCTACGCTCTTGTAGCCCATGAGTTCCACAGTGCTCTTGAGGATTCCGTCACCGACTATGTTGCCGCATGTTTCGCGGTTTCTGGCCTTCCTACTCTCCCTCCCGAGCCTACCACTGTCCGGCAGGCTCGTGAGGCAGCTGATGCTAACCTCTGGGAAAAAGGCCATGCAGGAAGAGGTGACATCCCTCCAGGAGCACGGCTTCTTTGAGCTCGTGGATCTCCCATTAGGCCGCAAGGCAATCTCTACTCGGTGGGTACTTCCACGTTAGCTGAAGCCAGACGGGGGAGTTGACTGGTACAAGGCTCGCCTCACGGCTAAGGGTTTTTTTCCAGATTCCTGGAATTGACTTTGATGAGACCTTCGCACCAGTCGGGAGGTACACCACTGCACGAGCGTTGCTGAGCCTTGTTGCCCCTCACCTAGGAACTAGAGCACATGGTTGTCAACAATACCTTCCTCCATGGGAAGCTTGATGAGGAGATCTACATGGTCCAGTCGTTGGGGTTCACCGATGGTACAAACAAAGTCTCGCGCCCTTTTTGGGCTCAAGCAGTCGCCACGTTGTTGCAACATGGAGATCTCCTCCACTCTAGAGCGGGAAGGTTACTGTCGCAGCATAGTTGATCCAGTGCTTTTCTTGAGTGTCCTCTCATAGCCATTTGTGGCCATTCTCGTTTACGTCGATGGCCTGCTTATTGCCTCACCCAGTCCCGCAGCTATCCATTCAGTGAAGAACCTACTACATTATGCATATAACATGAAGGATCTATGTCTTGCATGGGTGTTCCTTGGGATGGATCTTGAGCGTGACCGCCACCGTCGCACTCTACACGTATACGAGGCCGCATACATTCGCACACTGGGGGAGCGCTTTGCCTCCCTACTTGCTGACGTCCCACCACATCCACACCGATGACTCCAGCAGGACAGCGCCTGCTGAAGTCACTCGATTCGGCACAACTGGGGGAGATTGTCGATGTCACTGACTACCTCAGTGTGGTTGGCTCCCTCGTGTACCTTGCTACCACCACTCGGGTGGACATGGCCTTCTCAGTCAACTTCCTTGTCCATTTCTCCCAACAGCCTCGTCCGAAATACCTTGAGGCAGCACTACGTGTTGTCCGCTACACGCTGTCCATTGCACGTGTGGGACTATGTTACCATGCTCAGCACTCTGTGGTTGTGCACGGATACACAAACAATGACTGGGCGCATGACACGGATGCTCGTAGCCGTACCGGTTACTTCTTTCTTGTCGGTGGGGATACTGTCTCCCGGAAGAGTGGAGAACAGGGTTGTGTTGCTCGGAGCTCCAGTGAGGCAGATTACATGGCACTTGGCACAGGTACGTGTGAGAGTGTGTGGCTGTCCCGCCTGCTACAACAGTTGTGTGTTCCCATTTGTTGCATCACTTTGCGCTGTGACAACCAAAGTGCAAAGGCAATTGTCGAGCACGATGGCATGCACCATTCTCGCACAAAGCACATCAACAATGAGCATCACTTTGTATGTGAACGCATTGCTGCTGGAGAAGTTCAGGTTGTCTGGATCGACACACGCCAGCAACGTGCAGACTTTCTTTCCAAACCTCTCAGCAGTGACATGTTCAAAGTGGCTGTGCATGCTGTTGGCCTGCTGCACTTTCCTGATGCCCCTGATTGACCTGTGCACCTTGTCATCTTTTGATGTGCCCCTTGTCTTATGTGTGTGTGGACTGTTACTCTGTGAGTCATGGGGGAGTGTTGGTTATGGTTGTGACACACGCAAGTGACCTCTTGACTCTACGCATACACACACATCATCAGTGCAGGTGATTGGTCTGGATTGAAGCTCTCTGGTACACAACATGGAGCACACAGTGGTGGCAACACCATCAAGCTATCAAGTGGTGGCCACAGCACCAACACCAATCTTATGGAGAGCCAAATTGTAGTGATGTTGCACACTACTACATTCTAGGATGGGGCACACACTTGTAGGAGTGTATGCACTACATACATTCGTGATGTGGGTGGATTGTCACACGTTTTCATGCTTCAGCTTAGTGAGCCGGGTTGCTGCTCCCTTGGGACCACACGTCCGGCTTATGCCGGCGTGTGAGAAACTGCCTGGAGCTTGCTCGCTCCAGGGCCGGGTTCGATCCCTGGGTGGCGTCCGGGTCCCACGCCGAGAGCCTCGCGTGGGTGGCCCGGTCAACAGGCACATAGCACTTCACTCACTCCTTACTCGCTAACTTGTTGTTCTTTCACTCTTCCATTACGTGAGCTTGGCCCTGATCCATGGTGTCACTCCCGCCACTTACTTGCTTGCATGCTTGCTTATCCTAGCAACCACTGCAACCTACATAGACCACCGTCAACATACAACTTGGGAGAGGCAACCCAGCTACTACCCCCCTCCTCCGTCCCCCAAACCAGGCAACCTATTGAGCCTCAAGTTCACAATAAAACAAGTGCAGGGTTGTTGAAGTGGAGTGAGTGCCACATGCCTCTGGTTGGCCCTGGATCTCATCCTCTTGTACAACAATACACTGTTGTGCTGTGATTGTAGTGACATCGGCACTATACCTCCAACTTCAATCACATGCAACAGTATGGTGAGTGTCTGCAGCAAGGCCAAAGGTTACAACGAGTTTGTGGTACATAAACCAACACTCCCCCATGACCCACAGCCGACGCATACACTCACAAACCCACAAGGGCACACGAGCATGATTCACAAGAGGTGACATACAAATGTACACACAGACACTGACTGTTCATCCAGGGACATCACGCGGACACACAAGACCAATAGCATGAACAGTTGCCTTGCATACGTTGCTGCTGAGTGCCTTCGTAAGGAATTCGGCTCTCTGCTGTCGGGTGTCGACCGAGATGATCTGAGCATCACCTGCATCCACTCCCTCACGCAAAATGTAATGTTGCACATTAATATACTTAGTGCGCGTGTGATGCATACCATCATGCTCAGCAAAAGCTTTGGTGCTCTGATTGTCACAACACATCGTGATGCAGCCAATTGGGATGCACAATTGCTGCAGCAAGCGACAGCCAAACACTCTCGCAGGTACCTCCTCTGAGGGGAACATAATCAGCCTCACTAGAACTACGCGCTACACAGCCTTGCTTACCACTCTTCCACAATGCAACGATCCCGCCAACAAGGAAGATGTAGCTTGTACGGCTGCGAACATCTGTGTCATGGGCTCACTCACTGTCAGTGTAACCATCGACTACCACTGACGGTTGTGCCCGATAGCAAAGGCCAGTCTGAGTAGTGGAGAGGGCATACCTGACAAAGCGCAAGGCAGCCTCCATATGTCATGCCCTGGGACACTAGGAAAATTATGCCTGGACGTATATCTAGAAGGCGAAATCTTTCCTAGTAGTCATCGCCACGTAAATGAGGGACCCAATGACATGGAGGTAGTCAGTCATATTGACTGCCTCCTATAGCTTAGACACATCCGGTGTCTTCAGCAACCTCTGTCAAGTTGAGGTCATCAGCGTCGATGCTTTGGGTGTGGACTCAAGCATGGAGGCAAAGCGCTCCCCCAGGCTGCGAACATACGCAGCTTGGTGAACGTGGAGAGTGCGCCGAGAGTGATCGTGCTCTAAATCCATGCACAGAAAGACTCAAGCAGGTCCCAGGACTTTCATCTTATAGGTGGACTACAGGAGGGACTTCACTGACTTCACAGCGTCCTGGCTAGACGACGCGATTGGAAAGTCACCCACATACACCAGGACCGCCACGAACTGCACGGAAGGCGGGTTGAAAAAGAAGGATGGATCGATTGTACTGCATCGGTAGCCTCCCTTGTCGAGAGTGGACATGATCTCCTGGTTCCACCACTGAGACGGCTATTTCAAGCCATAGAGGGTCTTTCGCAGTCGTCAGACACGATCAGTGCCATCAGAGAACCCAGGGGGCTGGACCACGTAGATCTCATCATCCAAGTGCCCATGCAAAAATGTGTTGTTCAAGTTCATTTGCTCCAGTTCCCAGTCGTGGTAGGCCACGAGAGTGAGCAGTGCTCTGGCTGCTGTGTAGCACCCAACGTGGGTAAAAGTCTCATCAAAATCAATTTCCGAGACCTGTGAGAAACCCTTGGCTGTGAGTCTCACTTTGTACTTGTCAAGTGTACCGTCAGGCTTGTACTTGTGAAAGACCCTGTGGGCATCAATGGCCTTATGTCCCGGTGGAAGATCGACCAGCTCATAAACAACATGGTTGTCAAGGGTGTTCAACTCATCACGCATGGCAGCCTCTCATTTCTTAGCGTCGGAGGCTGCTCGTGCTTGGCGCACACTGGCTGGGTCAGGCGACAAGGTTGTGGTGGCCGATGTGGCATGGCACTCAGCGACGCTACTAGATGCTGCCACCTCCAACACACGTGCATGTTCAGACGCCGACCATGCATAGTTGGCTATGCGTTGTCGGTGTCTGAACATGCAGTGGACAACTGCAGTGGCCAATCCTAGCGCATCCATGCCTGTAGGGTTGACAGGAGACTATGTAGATTGAGGCTGAGGAGGACGTGCAGAGGTAGTGGAGGCAGTGGAGCACTGAGGGAGTGCACAAAAGCGACCACATTGATCAAAAGGAGAGACAGGGGCAGGTCCTGCGGTGGACTTCTGGTGTGAATCTGCCACATGAACAGGAGGTGCTACAGGTGGGCTGACCGCAGTGGGCGTGACTGGGCTAGAGGGAGCCCCGGAGGAAGAGACCGAGTCAGACGGGACAGCGTCTGTGACGGGAGAGGCCTGTAGGGTAGACAAACTGGAGGACGTGGGCAAACTAGGCACATGACCTGGTGGCGACGACTGCAACAAGGGTGAAAGCTATAACGTAGTAGCAACAGGGATTTTATGGATGGCAAGACCAGCGCCCCCCCAACCAAGTGAGCGGGAGAAGGGAGGAGGCAGGGGAGAGACGACTGAGGTCACAAAGGAACACGGACTAAAAAAACAGAGAATCATGGGACTCGATGACACGCTGATGCACGGGATCCCAGAAGCGCCAGGCCTTAGACTGGGCCGACACACCGAGGAAGGGGCACAGGCGGCCACGAGAGGAGAGCTTGCCATCACGTAAGTCCTCTGTGAGCGAGATAGAAACAATACTGTCCCAAATGCGAGCCAAACGGATGATGGCCATGCCAGCCCTCAAAAGGTGTGAGAGTGCGGGGAAGGGGCCCATGCGGAACACGGTTCTAGACCCAAGTCATGTAGCTCATGGCCTCAAAGGCAAAGAGCGACGCAAAACCAGACTCGGACAAGAGGGTGCAAACACCGTCAGCAAGCGTACGGTTCCAACGCTCGCAGACACCGTTCTGTTGGGGTGTGTAGGGAGCGGAAGAAGACGGGCGGTGTGTCCAAGGAACAAACCATTGTGGTCACTACACAAGACATGCACGGAATGCTGACAGGTGCGTTCAGCCTGAACGAGCCAGGATTCAATGACCGAACAGATGTCGATCTTCTAGCAAAGAGCGAACACCCAACAAAAATGAGAGAAGTCATCAGTGAGGCACAAGACATAGCGACCAACGTTGCCAAGGAGATCATGGAGCAAGGGGTCCATGACGTCAGCATGGACACGATCAAGCGGTGCGCGGATTGAGACTTAGAGGGAGTGAAGGGAGAGCGATACATTTTCCCTTGTACACAATCCAGGCAGTCAGAAGGGCAAGAAGAAGGAAAGGTGGAGGGAGAGAGATCAACGGCAGGCTGCAAGCGGAGCATGCTGTGAATGGAATCAGTGTGGACATGACCAAGGAGGCGATGCAAGAGACGCACAAGGTCAGGTGAGAGGGAAGGGGCAACGTGTGCAATGGAAGTGCCAGAGGGTGTGGCAGAAGGGGCATGCAAGGGCACACGGTAGAGTTTTTCACACTTCATGCCATGCAAGACAGAACGACCGGAGGAACGGAGACACACAGTGCCAACACCGTGACAAGCAGTAAAGTCCATTCATTGATCGTCTGGAGAGGGTACCGACAGCAGGCCGAGTTCCAAAGAAGGCACGTACAGATTGTCCGGCAAATGTAGGACACCATTGGGACCAACAAAACGTACAACACCGACACCCTGGACAGGAAGCAACTGACCAGACCCTGTACGAAAGAAGTGGATAGACCCAACAGGACCGAGCCAAACAAAGGAGGACCGCACAGACATCATATGATGGGTGGCGCCGGAGTCAAGTATCTAGAAGCCACTGCATAAGGCATGACACAAGTGGTTGTGACTGTCCCAATGGAGGCCAAAGACGAGATAGGCAGGGCACAAGCAGAGAGAAAACAAGGGAAAAAACTGACTGCCACTGCTTGATCCGTGGGACAGCGCCACATGGGGAGCCCAGGGCATGACCAGGAGGATTACCACAAAGAACATGGTAAATCTGAAAAACAAGACCTCTGGCCTACGATGCATCACCCACACCTCCCTGGTCAGGAAAGTAAAGAAGTTGTAAGAGGGACAGCTCCAGCTGGCGCTCGCGGTCACTATCAATGGGCGCCGGTGGGGCCGGAGTAGAAGCGCTGGACGACGGAGGAAACCATGGCAAGGCGGCATAGGCGGAGGATGGCGGTCCAGCGTACGTGGGTGCACCATATGGAAGAGGCCAACCCCAAGGATAAGGAGGTGGAGGCGAGAGAACCCCTATAATCGAATAGGCCAGGGCGGAGGCAGGTGCAGAGGAGCGGGAGGGACCACCAGAGCTGGATGCGGAGGACGCCGAGGAGGACATGGAGGTACGGGCCCAGTGAGAACACATTGCCCGGCCAAGGCAAAGGTTCTCTGGTGGGGCTGGGCACACGCGATCAGAGTGCTCGGTGGAGCCACGGTTCCAGCATGTGAAGACGTGGAGCCTTTGCCTTTGCCCTTGCCCTTCTCCTTACCCTTGCCTTTACTGCAACCCTGGATAGCAAGGGTGGAGGTAGGGGAGGAAGACAGAGCAGATGACAAGGAGGAGGAAGTTCCAGAGGAAAAGGCGGACAGGGCAACAGTGGTGAATTCAGCAACTCCCGTGATGGCGCAACGGTGAAGACGCTTGTTGTCGAGGCTGGTCCACCAGGCAGCAAAGCGTTCGGAGGCAGAATCCCACAGTGCTCCAACGCCAGGTGGGGATTTTGGTGGCACTGGCTGCAATGCAAGACAGTGTAGATCATCTTCTTTGATGTCACGGAGCAGGTCTGACAGCTCCGGAATGAAGCCGTTGACCATGGTGAGGACAACAGAGAGTTGTCCAGGCGCTGCATCACTAAGCTCACGAAGGAGCTTGAGACCTCGGGCCCAGTACACATCTGCGCTCCCATCAGCATGCATAAGAAGCGTGTTGAACTGGAAAGTGAGTGCGCTTCGGGTGGCTTGACCAGTGACAGTGGTGTGGCGATGCAGCATGGCATATCCGCCAATGTGGTCGGGCCAAACGCTGGACGGCGGGGTCAGCATTGAAAGTGCTAAAATCATCAATCAGCGACTCAGCTGCAGCAGCGATGAGGGCACGGACAGCATGCACAGACTCAATGGCAATAGGTATAAAAGGAGGAACAGCCGGAGAGTAGGTACTCCCACAACTGCTCCCTCTGAGCCTGGGTGCTGAAGCACACTTCCCAGGAAGATAAGGCAAGTCCAGGGGTACGTGCAGGTGGTTGGAAGAAGAAATCATGTTAGCACGGTGCAAAAGAGGAGGTGACCACAACGGGAGTGCCAGACTGTGCAGCAGCGAAGGCGCTAGAGGCAGACTGCGTGGAAGATATGTTAGCATTGGCGTCAAGAGGTGGGACAACAGACGCAGCCGGCAAGCGACGCAGTACCATAGCAGCAACATCATCAGCAAATGTAGCACGGTTGTCCTTTGCTAGCTTAAGGCGATCTTCAGCCTCCTACTGAGCCTCGCGAGCGAGGGTCATCTGACGTTGAAGGGACGCAATGACTGACTCTTCATCACTAGGCATGGTGACAACGGTGGGGCTCTACGGACAGATTTTGGCAGAGTTTCCCCAGTCCCAGTGGGAATCGGAAAAATGGGGTGTCTTGGACGAGTGGTGCGAGAGCTGCAAGACAGCCCACCTGAGTCAGATAAAGCAAGCCGCTGCAAGAGAGACAAGGAAAGAGAATATACATGCACTGCAAGGAAGGGAGCAGATCAAGAGGTAGTGGAGGGAGATGGATTGCGGGGGAATCCAAGGAGAGGAGGAACAATAGCTACAGTGGCAGAGGAGAGGACGGCAACGGTAGACACAGTGGGGACCACCAGAGCAAGCGCCCCGTCGATGAAGGCTACACTAAGGATGACGAAGACGGCTACGACGGAGACGGCTGCTGTGATGATACTGGATGTCACAGATGGAGCCGATGCAGATGCGGTGACAGCTTCTATTGTAGAGCTACGGATGGAGGATGCAGCTGTTGTAGTAGCGAATGTAGCTGACATAGTTGCAGATGCAACGGCAGACGCTATAGTAGATATCTGCGTGTCGATACCTTTAGCTACTGTAGCAATGGAACCAACAAAGATGACTACCTCTGTGTAGGCCTCTGTTGTCCACCCGGCCGATGTAGCAATAGGTGTGCGTGAGGGTCTAGCAGCTGCTGCAAAGGTGGGAGATGCAGCTGTAGCAGCGTCTACGATAGCAGACGTTGCGCACGTCAGCGCACTCAGGAGACTAATAACATCCTATGTAAGCACTATGCAGAGCTAGGTAATGAAGTCCAGCCCGGATGGCATGTGCGGCTGTGGGTCCACCCAGGAGAAAAAGGGAGAGAGACGCTTACCGAACATTGACGACTCGCTCATGCAGACGGTGCTCAGGCAGCATTGGACGCCTGGTCGCTGCTCATGCCTCTAAAATGACACGGGTGGTAGTGCCCCGTTCTCCCCTTGTAATATGTGCCAAGGGACAGCAGGACGGGGACGTCACGTTGCGCCAGCGTGTCTACCGGATCACCACCACAATGACCGCTACAACTGCTTCTGATAGGGGTGGAGGTGGTGTTGTTGCTACTATTGCAGTTGTGTCCACTCTGGCGGTTGAGGGTGAGGTTACAGTTACGGCTGCAACCTTGAGCTCATTGCTGTTGTGGCTGCCTCTGCTGTGGTGGTTGTGGATGCGACTGATGGTGCTTTTGTTGCTATTAGGTTTGAAGGTACATTGGTGGCTGTCGTTGTTTCTCTAGCTTTGCTTGCTGCTAACGTCAATGTAGCCACAGTACGAGCTCTGGCTGCCTGAGCACTAACTATGGCTGCTGCTGCAACCCTACGGCCACTGCCGTTGCAGCTACTGCTATTGCCGCTGTCTCTACTGTGGTGGTTGGTTGCGGGTGCAGCTGACTCTGGTTGCTGTTGTAACCCTGTGGGCACTGCCGCTGTAGCTGCTGCTGCTGCCGCTTCCTCTGCTGCGGCGGTTGGTTGCGGGTGCGTCTATAGTGAAAGTTGCACCCATGTGGTCACTAATTCTGCGGATGCTGTGGCTGCTGCCGCTGACAGCGCTGTTTTTGCTAAAGTCGTAGATATCACAGTTGCTGCTACTCGGCTGATGGTGCTGATGATGGGGTACGTGGTAGCAAATTGCTGACACGGACTGGCATAGAATGCCCCCAGTCCCGGCTGCCGCAAAGGAGAGGCGGCTGCAACATCAAAGGGCTCGTATCCCACGGGAGAGCCTGTGGTAAAGAGGTGCCCCCACACCCTTGAGAAGAGGAGGGGACGGGGGCGGGAGTTGGTTGCTAGATTGCAGCAGGTGACAAAGGAGGGCGGCGCAAACTGTCACCCCACTGCCAGAATCACTCGCTCACTCATGAAAGTGGCTCCTTCTCTCACAATTCTCTGATACCAGTGGGAGGTAGAGCTTAGTGTGTGTGAGGGAGGGTAGGACACGGATGCATGGAGCTCCAAGAGAGGTGTGAAGCCATAGATGGGATTGTTTCCACGTAACACGCAAGTCACAAGCCACAGTAGTGTTGAGTGATGGGAGTTGGATGACGAGTGGGCAAGCGGCAAGCTTGCCCTCACTCGCAACCCACGCGCAGCATGGAACCGATCTCCATCGGTCCTGGTCATTTTTGGATTAACCTGTGAAAGTGAGCTGCCGACTAGACCATATGTAATGTACACTTTGGGAGAGGCAACCTGGCTACTACTCCCCCTCCAAACCAGGACTACCAGTGAGCCTCAAGTTCACAATAAAACAAGTGCAGGGTCGTTGAACTAGAGTGAGTGCCACACGCCTCTGGGTGGCCCTGGATCTCATTGTCTTGTATACCAATACGCTGTCGTGCTGTAGATTGTGGTGACAATGGTAGTGTACCTCCAACTTCAATCACCTACAACAGTGTCGTGAGTGTGCAGCAAGGCCAGAGGTTACAATGAGTCTATGGTACATAAACCAACAGTGCTAATGCTCTACACTTCTATAACTAATACGGTGGAATTATTGTGCTGTAATGTCCTGCCGATGCTACCACGTTGATGCCGCGCTGGAGCTCCTCTTGATGTAGCCTTGCTCTCTCTCTGATGCTGTTGTTGTGGCTGTTGCAGTGACTCATGCTACTACTTTTGTTGCTGTTGTCCACTCGTGACACTAGCAAGGCGATGCTGCAGCTGTTGTTATCGTGGCGGCAGCATTTTCAAAGTTGGTGTCTGCTACGGCAGGTCACCGTGACGTGGTGTGGCTTCCCAGAATTGAGGCTGAAGCAATATCTCACTGTTTCCACTGGTTCTGTGTCTCTGTTGTATAGCTTAGTGAGAAATATTTTGCTACTCTCATACCATAAGAAGATGCTGGGAAGGATTCTAGCTCTATTGTTGCTTACTTGACAATGCAGTCAGTGAGCTGACGCACAAACACGAAATGTACATGCAGGAACAACAAGGGTCTGGTTGAAAGAGACGGGCATTGTCCCATTAGCTTCAATAGCTTGAATGTGTAGAGAGATGGAAACTGAAAAGCATACAAGCTATGAACCGAGGGGCGTCGGGTATGAAGGCCACACACCAAGCCCTTCAGGTAAATTCTGCACCTTCAACCCCTTGGTGTGTCTGGCCAAACCTTGAGGTGTTGCACGCTCTCCTAGCAATAAGACCGCTGCTAGTGACCGAGGTTCCTCTCGTACGAATCTCCCGACGGTATTTGCACCAAGTTGTGCTATGGAAGACTTGTAGGATTGAATGGATGTCCGCAAGGCAATGCTTAGAATACAAGAAGATTTGGGCAAAGAATGAATCTTTAGACTTGATATATCAGTAAAAGACAGTGTTTTAAAGTCTTCGGGTCGGATTGGCATGCCTAGAACAACCCCTAGGTTTCCTTATGTACCAGCCCCTATGAGCCAGCCGAGACCCCCTCGGCGCCTTGTAGTCCTCTACCAAAGAGAAATAATGGAAATCACACAAATCAATCATGTGATGCAATATTTCCAATGCACCAAAGGAACGTCTCAATTCGTGGAGAAGTTTCTGAGTTATGCAACTTGAGTGTTCTATGCGTGACTACCGCTAGCAGCACCGCCAGCGGGGGTCACGGTCGCCTGAAGCGTCCTTGCCTGTGAATACACCTCCAGTCACGATCCTGAAGCGCCCATGAACCCCAGTGAACCTTGCCTCATTGGCTAAGTGTTCATCCACGGTGCATTGGCTGCAGTGGGCAAGAAAGTTTCTCCGTCGTGCTCGAGGTCAAACCGGTACATCTCCTATTTTGTAGAGGTCCACCTCCCACCTTTGCATGACAATATTGTTTTTGTTCCTATACCGAATGACCCAGTTCTTGGATCAAATTTAGGGACAATTACTTCGTTAGTAACGAGTGTGAAACTTTATTGTCTTAGGTGATTCGACTTGCAACTTATTAACAAAACTGGTTCGTCACATAACTTATTTGCGGTGAGTAGCCCCAGTCTCCGCGGGGCCGCTCCAATATTTTTCAGCAACCAATTTGAAATCGACCTTCTGGCCTCGAACTTACACAGAAGATATTTCCTAGTCCGAACATGTTCGACCGAAGAATTATGAGTCAGAATCATGCAACTACAACTTTTTACACAGACACCATACCTCAATGTAGGTCTATCTAATAAGACATTTTGCCTCATCAGAAAAAAACGAATCACGCATCAACTTAAGGGATAAATAAGAAAATAAACAAATTAAAATAAGAGATATGTTTTGCATTTCATTATACATTTTGGGGAAGTTTCAATGATTTTATAGCCTCAAATCAGAATGTATAAAGAATCAAATGAAAGCACAATGAAATGTTATCACTCTTTTTACAAGAATAAAAATCATTGGAATAAAAATTAAACTAAATTTCACTTAAAATATAAATTTTTTGCCTTCATTAAGGTTACAAAATAATGAAATGGAAAATTAATTGGCACAATTCTATCTGTTCATGTTGTAAAGAGTAATATTTCTCTTCTAACGTTATTTCCAACATGGAGGCAGTTCAAATATTTTTTCATGTTTAAAGAAACATGAAAATAAAGAAATAATGCAAACAATTATCTTAAAGATGGACTTTTTGTGATGTTTCATAAAAAGACCGTTGCTAAGGTTATGAATTCCGGATAAACGATGAAATTTAAATATTTTATAAATTTTTATATATATTTAATTCCTTTTAAAAAAAATCAACCCGTGTGAAAACTTTTGTAAGGATGGTTTAAGAATTTTAATATCCCCAAATATGTGGTGGAATTTAAATTTACGTTTTTAAGACCATATTTAACGTTTGTCGTGGAAAAAAAATAATACTAGAGCATCATATTGTGAGAGGCTTTTGAAATTAATAAATTGTAAGTTTTCATATGATAAGTTGAATTAAAAAACCTCTCAAAACAAGATGTTTTAATATTATAATATTTCCATGAATAACATTGTATAGGGTCTTAAAAACGTGAAATGGAATTCAATTACATGTTTGTTGATATTAAAATTCTTAAACCATCCTTTCAATTTTTTTCACCTGGGTTGAATTTTTTCTCAAAGGAATGAACTATGAAAGAAAATTGCTAAAATTTTTCGATTTCATTTTTTATCCAGAATTCATAACCATAGCACTGTTATTTTAATGAAACATCACAAAAGTTCTATCATTAAGATAGATGTTTTCATTATTTCTTCCTTAGGTTTTTATCAACATGAACAATAGCTTCGAAATTCCTCCATATTGAAAAAAAGTTTGCAATGTAAATGTTACTTTTTACAATATAATCAAATAGAATTGTGTCCATTAATTTACTAGTTCATAATTCTTAACTTTTATGAAAGCGCAAAGTTTTTATTTTAAGTGGCATGTCATGTCATGTTTATTACACTGGTATTTAGTATTAGAAATTTAATGACGAAATTTTATTTTTATTTTTATTTCATTCTTCCATTATCGTTTAAGCTACAAAATCATTGAAACTTCTCCGACTTATAATGAAATGAAAAATATTTTTATTGTTTTATTTTTTAATTTTTATTTATCACTTAAGTTCATGTGTGATTCGTTGTTTTCTGATGAGGCAAAATGTCTTATTAGATCGACCTAGATTTAGGTATAGTGTCTGTAAAAACGTTTCATCGCATGATTTTGACATAGGATTCCTCATTAGAACACGTTCGGACTAGGAAAAATCTTCTGTGTAAGTTCGAGGTCAGAAGGTCGCTTTCAAATTCGTCGGTGAAAAAAATTGGAGCGGCCCCGCGGAGACTGGGGCTACTTACTGCAAATAAGTTTTGTGACAAACCAGTTTTGTTAAAAAGTTGCGAGTCGAACCACCTAAGACAATAAAGTTTCGCACTCGTCACTAACGAAGTAATTGGCCCTCAAATTTACATTGTTTTTTGTGTAGAAAAGAATGAGCATATCAAAACATGCATATGAAATTTTCATCATGACGTAATCACCCCTACGACTAGCGACATCCATAACATTACCCCCCGTCCGGGGGCGTACTGTCCCGGCGCACTCCTGGTACGCTCAGAGGGCCGTGTTAACTACACTGTCCATGCTGAAGTCGGCTTCAAGGATTCAGCAGTTTCACCGATCCCTTTCACCAAGTCCTGCCACCCGTTGCCACATCGACAGTGTCGAGGAATCTTCTCCACCACGTACTCCTCTTCACCCTCCACCAAGACCGATGGAAGAGGAGCCTATCCTTGTGCTTCAAACTGTGCATCTCGCTCCTTGTAAGCCTTAAGGAGAGAAATGTGGGACAATGGATGGATCCCATAGTGGTTTAGCAGCTCCAACTCGTAGCTCACCGCGGACCGCTTCTCCTTTTACCGGAAAAGGACCCATCCACCGAGGAAAGAGCTTGTTGCTGTCCACACTAGCCAGTTGCAGGTTCTTCGAGCTCAGCAACACCTTTTGGTCCATTGAGAACTCTTCGGCTATCCGGTGCTTGTCCGCTTGCTGCTTCATCATCTGTTGTGCCTTGTGAAGTGTGCCACAAATGCCCCGCCACACTTCCGCAAAGTAATCTACAAACTAGTGCCCCGTCGGTAGGTCCGATCATGTTGCCATGTCCGATGGACATACCGGTTGTACCCCATACACCACCTCAAAGAGAGACCTCCCCGTTGAGGCATGCACTGTTGAATTTTAGGAAAACTCAGCCATCGGGAGCTTGCATTCTCATCCCTGAGCATCCAAACAGCTGCTCCATGGTCTGATTGGTGCGCTCAGTTTAAACATCCGTTTGGGGATGGTAATCCAATGAAAGAGCCACACGGGAGTCCAAATTCTTGAGGAGCTCTTCCCAAAACCGGGAGATGAAGCGTTGGTCACGGTCTGAGACCATGCATTGCGGCACCCCATGAAATTTGATGAAATGTCACAAGAGGAGTTGAGCAGTCTCTGTTGGTGTGACAATCTTTGCACATGGAATGAAGTGCGCCATCTTTCTCAACTTGTCCACTAACACCACCACCATGATGTTGCTCATCGCGCTCCATGGAAGATCCCACACAAAGTCCAAGAAGATTTCTGTCCACGGTGGCTCCTCCACCGGTAGTGGCTGTAACTCACCTGGCACTCATGCCCTCTGCGGCTTGATTTCTTGGTGTCTGTCACAGTTGCTCATGTACTCCTTGCAATCTGCTCCTATTGTCTTCCACTAATATTTGCACACAAGTGACTTGAAGGTCTTGTCGTAGCCAAAACTACCGCTGTAATTTGAGTCGTATGCCTCTTTTAACAGTGCTTGCCGCAACAAAACGCTCCTTGGTACCACAATCTGGTTCTCCTTCTCACATCGCCAATACTGGCCATCCCACTTGCACCACTTCACTGTATTCCTGGTAAATTATTGGTCCTCCGCATACCCATGAGCAAACATGCTATAGATGATCAGAGATCCCAGCAGCATTGTGATCGAATGCACACCCAAGTCTGGAAGATGCAAAAGCGGGTCTCTAAGGTTGATCCTCCCTCGTTTGTACTGGATCTCGTAGTCAAAGCTACCCTCCTACATCTCCATCCACCGTGCTTGATGATTTCTCAGTTCCAGCTCTGACTTGAGGTACTTGAGTGTGTAGTGGCCTGTATGCACCACACACAGCCGTGCCTCCACTGATTGAATGCCTAGACCACCACAAGGATCTCCTTCTCATGGATTGGGCTGTTGAGCTTAGCCCCTTTTAGCTTCTTAGAGTAATGTGTAATGGGTGGCAATCCCTTCCCTTAGTTCTGCATGAACACCCCACCGATCACATAGTTGCTTGCGTTTGTTGCCAAAATATGCTCCTTGCTCGTCTCTAGGTGCACCAAGACCGGTGCCTCACACATGACAGCCTTCATTGGAGGTAGAGTTAATGAAAGAACTTTTATGCACTAGCTGAAGTGTTTATGATGTTGTTTGTTGTTCACAAAGTTTCCATGTAAGACACTCCCTGTGTGAGTGATGCGCTTAAGGTTGGTTGGTGGACAGGGGAGGGGGGGAGGGTAGAAACTGTATGTGGGGAGTGTAACTGGAGGTGTACGGATATGTGTAAGGATTGTGTGTTCTTCTATATGTTGGTGTGATTGATGTGAATCAAGTTGGTTGGTGGTTAATCCCTTGTGCAGGGGAAGGGGGGAGGAGGGGAAAAAGTGTATGTGGAGAGTGTAAGTGGAGGTGTACGGATATGTGTATGGACTGTGTGTACTAATGTGCAATTTTGTTTGTTGGTGTGAGTGATGTGATTCAGGTTGGTTGGTGGTTCATCTCTTGTGGAGGGGGAGGGGGAGGAGGGTAGAAAGTGTATGTGGGGAGTGTAAGTGGAGGTGTACGAATATATGTATGGACTGTGTGTATTAATATGCACTTCTGTATGTTGGTGTGAGTGATGTGAATCAGGTTGGTTGGTGGTTAATCTCTTGGGGAGGGGGGAGGGGAGAGTGGAAAGTGTATGTGGGGAGTGTAAGTGGAGGTGTACGGATATGTGTATGGAATTTGTGGACTAATGTGAATTTTTTCATGTTGGTGTGAGTGATGTGCTTGTGGTTGTTTGGTGGTTAATCTTTGAGGGGGGGAGGGTGGAAAGTATATGTGGGGAGTCTAGGTGGAGGTGTACGGCTATGTGTATGGACTGTGTGTAATAATTTGTACTTTTGTATGTTGGTGTGAGGGATGCGCTTGTGATTCGTTGGTGGAGAATGACAACAAAAAACAACTTGTCTATGATGTGTGTAAGGCTTAAGCTAGGTAAGATTGGGGACATGTGAGGTGATAGTGCATGTGGGCAGTGTATGTGGAGGTTAATACAAGAGAATTGTTGTGTGATTGAGGATGTTAACTAGTGCAAAGAATTGGAAAAAATACAACTCCTTAGCATTTAATCTTAGACAAGTCGGTAAAAATCTTTAGAAACAGATTAAAGATGTCTTTTAGGCTTACATCGGGACAACATCCCACGAAGTTATCCTCCTAGAAATTTTCCTTTCAAAATAACTGACAGGAAAATGACAAGAAGATGTAAGACGTATAATTAACCATTGTCTTTGAATGGTAAGTCTTGTGTTTTCTTTCCCACACCAAGATGAGTATGGATCCTTTTTTCGGAATAAACTCGGCACCAAAGTTATTTTCGGACACTCAGGTGCTTCTCGACAACAGTTGTACCGGCAGTCAAACAGTTAACCTGTCGCTCGACTGGCACAGCCGCTCGACCGGCAGGTTATCTGCCGTCTGGTGATTATCTGGCACAAGCGCATCAAAAAAACTATCCGACGGAAAAAATAATCACGAACGCCATTGCGGGCTTTCCATGTTGGATGATTCCCCCCTTCGCTATCCGCTGTCAGATGCAAGAAGTACTTTGTCAATTCGACGCTTGGGTTGTCAATTTGTTTGGCATCTCAAGACTTTCCGATAAAACCATAGGAAGTTATCCAATAACATCACGAGACATCCGAGCTAGGAATATGTGTTGTCAAGGATGAGTAAAAATTAACTCCTAGTGAGATCATTACAATTTGAGCAATCAAGATGTAACATAAAAATTGTATTGACCTCAGTCGACAGTCAGCGCTTGCCGATAACTGAGCTTCAAATGTATGACTTTTTGTATGGTTCACATTTGTTGGCAGGCGCCGATCATCGATCTTTATTCATTGATGATTTCTGGAAGTGAATCTCTCCTGTTCACTTGTGTACACTGTTGAATGTTTTTGCCCCTTCTTCAGTGTTGTAGGACGGATCAGGAATGCTCTGCCCCTTGTGGAGGTATGACCCCTAGATCTGTTGTAGTGTGACTCAACTATGCTCTGTCTCTTGTGAGATATAACCTATGAGTACACCATGTGGGTGAGTGGTTACCTTTGCCATTTTGTTGATTTGGCCAAGTGAGAGGTCATGAGTTTGATCCTGGCCCTATGCATATCTTGTTTGTTGTGGAAGCTTACAAGAAAGAAAGTTCGTAGCTTCTTGGACGCTACATGGTTGGTCTGTCACCTTGACACTAGGATGCTTATGTGTCAAGCCCACTGCGCAAGTCTATTGGTGACGTGGCTGGTTCAGACCACTTCCCAAGAATGTGCTTTTGAGTTCCAGGAGTGGACAGACAGCTATAAAAGGATTTGTCTTGCATGCTGATCAATTAACCCTTTCTTGATGCTCTCTTGTGTATTGACGACTTGAGCTCTTCTTGAGATGTAGTGCTAAGGCGTTAGTACTCTTGAAGGTGAAGTGTATGCCTGATTAAGTTGGGGGTGCATGACACATGTCAACAAAGGAAGAAGACCTTAAAACCTTTGTGAGCTTTTTTTCGGTTTCGCGGCTTCTCTGCCAGAGGTGGTTAGCTCAGTAGCTAACAAAGGGTTATGGACCCACTCCTCTGGTTAGGGAAGTTTCACGCACGCAACCGCTAAGGTCACAAACAGTGAGAGCGCCTTCGCTCTCACCCAACTTCTCTATTTGCAGGGCAACATCAGCAGGAGGGGAATGCAACACATCTGCACCTTTCTACCTTGGGAGCTGACATCAGCCTATATCAGCCTACATCAGCCTACATCTGCTTGCAACGGCCAACGTGAATAGGGGAAGGAGTTTCCTCTTCTCACCAACAGCCTACAGCGGCCTCAAACACAGGTTCATTGGCATCAACAACAGGTACAGCAGTTGTAGCGGTTGTAGTTGTAGGGATGGAAGGGACAGGGGAACCAGGGAATCATTCGCCCATCCTCAAGTTTAATGGAGAGGGGTTTGCACTCTGGAAGTGGCAATTTGAGATCATCATGGATGACAGAGATCTGCTAGGATATTTTGACGGAACTATCCCAGCACAAAAGGAGGAGGGTGCTGACCTTGTGGCATGGGTCAAACTCAACAAGAAGGCTCTCGCCATCCTTGTGTCCTCCATAAAACCCTCAGTCCTTTCACACATCAGCGATTGTACAGTGGCAGCCGCGGCATACGCCAAACTCGGCAAGGCGTTTCAGTCCTCCTCACTTGCCAACCGTCTCTTCATTCTATAAAACCTCATCAG